>JAHRHZ010000126.1:5691205-5729921 GCA_024137785.1 Ginglymostoma cirratum | reverse complement strand
CGTTTCGGGCCTAAACCCTTCAGGCCCGAAACGTCGAGTTTTCCTGCTCCTATGATGCTGCTTGACCTGCTGTGCTCATCCAGCCCCATGCTTGTTATCTCGGATCCTCCAGCATCTGCAGTACCTCTTATCTCTGTATTCTGAGTTAGTCTGAATTTGGCCATGATACTGTGCTAAGGCTGATGTTTGCCAATGCCAACCTCTGTGAATACAGGGTTGGAGGTGGTTGCTGATCATGGATGATGCCATTAGATGTTGGTGAATGAGGGTGAATATGGAGGCCCAGAAAAGCAACTGGTGAATTTCAACCACCAGGTAACCACTCTGACTTTCAAGTCAAGAATTAGCCCCTTCTAGTTTGTTGCCATTACAAAGGAGAATGGTAACCTGCAAAGAAGTGAGATGAGATTAGCTAATAATGACAGAATAGAAATAAGGAAATAAGGTGGTTACCAGTGACCAGTGAGCATCTCATGTAGACTTTGAAACCTTTCAGGGAAAATCTGACAATTTTTTTCTCAATGCTGAGAATCTGATCATTTTCATCCTGACCATATTTTCCACAATTCTAACCCATTAGAAACAAACGACAGAGCTTCTAGAATTTTTAGTTGATTTGTTAACTTACAATGCTCTTTTAGTGATTTTTTTTTCTGTTTCCATAGACCTCTTCACTTTACAACTACATTCAGCTTCTTATTTGCTAAGACATAGCTTATCTTGTTTTCTATGAATTTTGGTAACGCTAGTGTTTATTTGGCTATGATCTGTTCAGTTTGAATGCCTTCCAATGTCTTCACCTGCTACTTTTATAGTACTGCTCCAAGGCATCCAGTTTTATACCATCTGTAAATAATTCAGTTGCTTTATCCAGCATACTTATGTGAATTATGAAGAACATTGACCCCAGTACTGATTGTCATGGCTTCTAACATTCTCCAGTCTGAGTTATAACTCCTATCTTTACTTTCTTTTAGGCAATTTACAAGCCAGGAAATTAACTTAACCTGATTCCACACTCACGGTCTTTGTCATCAACTTAATGTATAGAATTTCCCTTTATGCCTTTTGCAAATTCAAATATAAATTTCCCTTGTTTGCTTAGAATCACAGCACGGTAAGCAAAGAAAGTAGGCTTGTTTGCCAACACTGTACTCACGATAGTACATCATAGAAACATAGAAGATAAGAGCAGGAGGAGGCCATTTGGCCATTCAACCCTTCTCTGTCATTCTTCACGCTCACGGCTGATCATCCAACTCAATCGCCTAATCCCTTCAGAAATCCTGCTGACCCTGTCTGATCCTGCCACTGCTTTCTAAATAGTTTGCTATAAAATCCTTGAAAATAGATTCAAGAATTCTCCCCACTACTAGTGTTTTCTCTCTAGCTCCTTTTTGAATGTTGGAGTGACATTACCCACCCTCCAATCTGCAGGGACTGTTCCAGAGTCTATAGAATCCTGAAAGATGACCACCAATGCATCCACTGTATCTAGAGCTACTTCCTTAAGTACTCTGGGATGTAGATTACCAAGCCCTGTGGACTTATTGGTTTTCAGTCACAAAAATTTTCCCAGCACTGTTTCTCCATTAATATTGATCTCCCTCAGTTCTTCCCGCTCACTAAATCTTGCATCCTCCAACAAGGCAGTCTTGCACCCTCCTGCCATTTCAACTGAGTCCTGCAATTTCTTCTTCCTATTTGATTTATTCTGAAAGTCCCTTTGAATGTCTCAATTGAATCTACCTACATCAAATGCTCAGGCATTCATTACAGTTCCTAATCACTTGCTGTGCAAAAATATTTTTCCATGGGTCATCTTCTGTTATTGTTTTCCATTAAATCAATGCCCTCTAATATTGATCTTTTACTACTAATGGGAACAGTTTATCCATTTTCTGTTCTGTTCTGTCTATCAATCTTGTCTCAATTTCACCAATGTTTACTTTCCAGACCCACAAACTTGACCACCTCGGAAGGCATTAGCACCACCACTTGCACATTAACCTCCAGCTCATGCACTATCCTGATTTGTAACTACATCACAGGGTCTTTGCTGAAACTGGGTCCAAATCCTGGAACTCCGTTTCTCAACCAGGACTGTGTGTGTACCTATACCATATTAACAGCAGCTATTTCAAGAAGCCAGCTCATCACCATTTCTCAAGGGTAATTGAGGATGGAAAATAAATACTGGCCTTTTCAATGATGCCCCAATCTAATAAAGAAATATAAAAGAGCCCTAGAATAGGGCTCAGAGATAAAAGGTACTGCAGATGCTGGAGAATCCGAGATAACAAGCATGGGGCTGGATGAACACAGCAGGTCAAGCAGCATCATAGGAGAAGGAAAACTTGACGTTTCAAGTTTTGGGCCTGTTTCAACTTAAACCCTTCATCAGGTCTAGGCCCGAAACGTCAAGTTTTCCTGCTCCTATGATGCTGCTTGACCTGCTGTGTTCATCCAGCCCCATGCTTGTTATCTAGAACAGGGCTTCATGAGATTTATTGTTTCAGAACGGACTTTGGAATGTCTTCCACATTTGTTGACCAACGTTATTATTTGTGCTTAGCATCAGTCTGAGAATGCTGACAACGTCATCTCCCTCCTTCAACCATCTGCCACTGCATGTCATACATCCTGTGTACAAAGTGCTAAAGCAGTCTGTCCTGCGCTTTAAACCTGTAAGGTGTCTGCATAGTAATGCCATACATATACATTTTGTGGCTCTGTCTCTTTCTTTAACAATATGTCCTCCCAGTTTACCTTCATTAGATCCACTCCCATTTCCACTTAATATGCTCTTTGCTGTTACCCTAGTCTTCATCCTACTCATATCATTCTCTTTCCTAATCCTGAACCATTTTGACAATCCAATCAACAAAAACTGTGAAAAGTTATTTGCCTTACAAAATTTTTCTTTCCTTTAGAGATGTTTATCAAAACTCCAATCACTTTTTATGGAACTTGAGGGTAGCTTTGGAGGAAAAAACTAACAGAACTATGGACGTCCAATCCTTGTACACTTGCATTCCCTACACGGATGGCCTAAAAGCCCTCCGCTGCTTCCTCTCCCACAGGCCCAACCAGTCCCACTCCACCGACATCCTCATCCGCTTAACCAAACTCGTCCTTACCCTTAACAACTTCTTCAACTCCTCCCACTTCCTAAAGACTGAGGAGTTGACCATGGGAACCCACATGGGCCCAAGTTGTGCCTGCCTCTTCGTAGGATACGTGGAACAGTTCCTCTTCCACTTCTACACTGGCGCTATCCACCACCTTTTCCTCTGCTACATTGATGACGGTATGGCGCTGCCTCCTACTCCAACAAGGGGCATGAACAGTTCATCAACTTTACCAACACCTTTCACCCCAACCTCAAGTTCACCTGAACCATTTCCAATACGTCCCTCTCCTTCCTGACCTCTCTGACTCCATTTCTGGTGACCACCTCGAAATCAACATCTATTTCAAGCCCACTGACTTCCACAACTACCTAGACTACGCCTCCTCTCACCCACCTTCCTGCAAGAATGTGATCCCCTACTCCTAATTCCTCCACCTCCGCCGCGTCTGGTCCCAAGATAGGGCATTCCACTCCCAAACATCCTAGATGTCCTCTTATTTCAAGGATCGCAACTTCTCTCCTTCGGTGGTCAAAAATGCTCTCGACCGCATCTCTTGCGTTTCCTGCACCTCTGCCCTCACATCCCCTCCCCGCAATAAAAACAAAGACAGAATTCCCCTTGTCCTCACATATCACCCGACTAACCTCTGTATCCAGCATATCATTCTCTGCCACTTCCGACACCTACAATCCGACCCCACAACCAAAGATATATCCCCCTCCCCACCCCTATCTGCCTTTCATAGGGACAGCTCTCTCCGTGACTCCCTTGTCCACTCCACATTCCCCACTAGCCCCACCACCCCCGGCACCTTTGCCTGAAACCGCAGAAAGTGCTACACCTGCCCCTACACCTCCCCCCTCACTTCCATTCAAGGCACAATACAAACCTTTCACATCAGACAGAGATTCACCTGCACATCCGTCAATGTGGTCTACTGCACCTGTTGCTCCCAATGTGGCCTCCTCTATATCAGCAGAGGCTTGGAGACTGCTTTGTAGAACACCTGCACTCTGTTCATGACAAACGGAAACACTTTCTGGTCGTGAACTACTTCAACTCCCCCTCCCACTCCCTGGATGACATGTACATCCCGGGCCACCTCCAGTGTCACATTGACAACACCTGGAAACTGGAGGATGAGCACCTCATATTCCTCCTTGGGAGCCTACAGCCCAATGACCTAAATGTGGATTTTACCAATTTCAAAATCTCCCCACCCCAGCCTCATCCCATGACCAACCCTCCATCTCATTCCCGCCTCCTTGACCTGACACAAGCTGTTCATCTTCTCTCCCACCTATCGGGTCCTCCCACCTCACTGACCAATCCCCACCACTGCCTACCTGCACTCACCTGTCACCATCTCACCTATCTTCCCCAGCCCCACCCCTCCTCTCTCTCTTTATCTCAGAGCTCTCTTCCCCTCCCCATTTCTGAAGACAGGTCCCGACCTGAAATGTCAACTTGTCTGCTCCTCTGCTGCTGACTGGCCTGCTGTGTTCCTTCAGCTCCACACTGTGTTATCTCTATTTATAACAGAAATACCAATCACATTTCCTTTTAGTAATGGATGCTGATTTGCTTTCAGAAATAATGATGACTCCTTTCTGTATTTTACCCATTGTGTACATTTGACAGTTTAACTCGAATACGTTTTTTCATTCTAATTGCTGCAGTTTTGACAAAATGGTAACAAATTGATTCAAATAAATTATTCTCTGTGAGCTAAAAATTGTGTGGGTGTTAATGTGTTAAAGGCTTTCATCCCACAGGCTCTTTAAAAAAATCTTTCTTCTTTAAAACAGGCATGCATTGGAAAACCAATCAACAAAAGACTTGAAAGGTCATCAAGAAGTTTGCTTTGCCGATGACATACTGAGCAATCATGAATATTTACATCTTTGTCACCCATGGACAACCTGAACAGTCATTAAAGTTTAACGAGGCATTTATCCAGGTAGCCTCTTGAACAAATGATAGAGTCTTCTTGAGAATCTTTGGTTTCCCATTTGGGAGATTGTTGAAAAGAATGACCAACTAATAGACTGCTTTTATCAGCTAAGGCTGGCACTTGTTGTCGAAGCAAACATTTGCACAGAATAACTAAAGGCTTCACCTTTTGTCAGGCCAGTTCAGTTCAGAGAGACAAGTCACTTTGCTTACGCATTTGGGTTCTTATAATTTAAAATAGGAGACTTAATCAATTCCCTGAAACTTTCCATTGACTATCTTGTATTGACTCTAAAGCTGTATAGAACATTATATTGACAGATATCAGAGGTTTCTAAAGTGCAGGGAATCCTATGTCTGGATAAGATACTTATCCCACAGGGGCTGTGATGAGGTCAGGGGGCATGGAGTTATTCATGAAAAATTATATCTGCAGCTGCTACTCATATCCTAAACACACACCAAGTCCTGTATACCCATCACATCTGTGCCTGCTGGGCTACATTGCCTCCTGATCCAACCAGGCCTCAAATTTGAAATTATCTAGTGTTTTCAAATAATTCTATGACCTCACCCCTCTCTATCTCTGTGATTTATCATATATATATATATAAATAGTATATAGGGAGTTACTGAAATTTTAAGTAAGGTGGGAGAGAAAAAGATGGCAAATGAAGTATAATGTGGGAAATTGTAAGCCTTTCATTTCGGAAGGGAGAACAAAAGAACAGAATATTATATATATGGTGAGAAATCACAGAAACCTGCAACATAACGTGACTTGCAGATACTTGTGCATGGAATACAGAAAACTAGCACACTGCAGGTAATCAGGCAGGCTAATGGAACGTTGGCCCTTATTTCAAGGCGCTTGGAGTATAAGAGTAGGGGAGTCTTACTGCAACTGTACAAGGTGTTGGTGAGCCCACATCTGGAGTACTGTGATCAGTCTGGGACCTCTTTAAGGCAAGATACCACTTCATTAGAGATAGTTCAGAGAAGGTTCACAAGGATGATCCCTGGTATGGAGGAATTGCCTTATTAGCAAAACCTAAACAGTTTGGGACTCTACTCACTGGAGTTTAGAAGAATGAGAAGTGATCTCATTGAAACATATAGGACTCTTAAGGGGCTTGACAGGGTAAGTGATGAGAGGATGTTTCCCCTCAATGGCCAGTCTAGGAACAGAGAGCACAGTCTCAGAATAAATAGACACCAATTTAAGACTGAGATGAGGGGGCATTTCTTCTCTCAGAGGGTTGTGAGTCTTTGGAAATCCTTGGCAAAGGTACTTTGGAGGCAGACTCCTTGTGCATATTTAAGGCTGAGATAGATTCTTGATCAGTAGAGGAATCAAGTGTTATGGGGAAAGGGCAAGAAAGTGGATGCAAGGAATATCGGATCAGCTATGATTCTATTGAATGGCTGAACAGCCTTGAGGAGTTGAGTGACCTACTTAAAATCTTACAGACTTATGGTATCATTCTCACCTCACCTCACCTCTGGAATTCGATTCTTTTGCCCGTGTTCGAACCAAGGCTGCAATGAGGTCAGGAGTTGGGTGGCCCTGGCAGAGCCTAACCTGGGCGTCACAGAGCAGGTTATTGCTGAGCATGTGATGATCGAAAGTAAACAGATGGAGCCGTAATTGGCCGAGTTAGATTTGCCCTGCTTTTGTGCACATGATATACCTGGGCAATTTTCCACATTGTTGGGTAGATGCCAGTGTTGTAACTATCAAGTGGAGTGAATTGAATGGCTGAAGACTGGTATCTGTGTTTCTGGGAATCTCTGGAGGAGGCAAGATGGCTCATCCACTCAGTGTTATTGGCTAAAGATGGTTGCTAATGCTTCAAACTTATCTTTTGCATTGATGTGCTGGGCTGTTCCATCATTGAAGATTGGGTTATTTGTGAAGCCTCCTCATCCAGTGAGCTGCATAATTGTCCACCACCATTCACGACTGGATACGGCAGGATTATAGAACTTAGATTTGATCTGTTAGTTGTGAGATCACTTTGCTCTATCATTTGCTGCTTATATTACTTGTCCCGAAAATAGCTCTGTTTTGTGGCTTCACTAGATGGACACCTCATTCTAACGCATACTTGGTGATGCTCCTGGCATGCCTTCTTGGGTTCTTCATTGAACCAGGAGCGAACTCCTGGTTTGGTGGAAATGTAGAGTGGAGGATATGTCTGGCCAAGAGTTTGGAGATTGTGTTGGACTATAATTCTGTTGGCCCACAGCTACATGGATGTCCAGATCCATACTGCTCGATCTTTTCGACATCAGTCCCATTTTGTACAGTGATTGTGCCACACACGAGCTGGAGGGTATTCTCAGTGTGAATATGGGACTTTATCTCCGCAAGGACTGAGCAGTGGCCATTCTTACCGATACTTGTTTTGGACAGATGCATGTGCAGCCAGCAGATTGGTGAGGATGAGGTCAAGTGTGTTTTTCCCGTTTTGGTTGGTTCCCTCACTGCCCGTTACAGACCCAGTCAGGTATCTGTGTCCTTTAAGACACAATCAGCTTGATCAGTAATGCTGCTACCATGCCACTCTTGGTAGGGGGGCAATTGAGCTTCCCCACCCAGAGTACATTCTGAGCTTTTGCCACCCTCAGTGTGGTGTACTGATTCATCAGCCAAGGGAAGACCGTATTTAGATTTATTTAACATTAATCAGCAGGAGATTAATCTTTGCCCATGTTAGACTCTCAGACTTCATGGAATCTCCAGTCTGTTTAAAAATGTTACATACACCAACCTTTAGACAGTAGTCCTAATATTTCTTTACATAGCTTAATTTTGGTTGAGAACTCAGTTCCGATGCATATTTCACTAAGTTAACGGTGCTATATAAGTACAAGTTGTTGCTATAACTTGGTGATGTTACTGAGAAATATTTTCATTGTTGGTGATGCTGGAGTATCCCCCTCATCTCATTGATCCTCGCGTTGCTCTTTCCAATCACGCATTGTTGACACTATTCACTTCTAATGCATTTCTTTTAGATTGATTTTTAGTCTCTGCTTCTATGGGGAATAACATTATTTTTGAAAGCTCAGATAAGTCGTTTAATCTCCACTACTCTCAAGAAATAAATAAGTAGCAGCAAGATATTGCTGCCATCTGTACTCTCATCCTCCCATCACACTCATTTTGAAAAATCTGTTAAATCTCCAGACTGTGCAACTCTGTGGAATGCCTTGGGCCTGCACCAAAGTCCTCACAGATTTACATGATATTCATAGGAAATGGTTCATAAACTTCCTTTACACAGTTGTCTCAGCCTCAAAAATAACATTACTTTCTTAGAAAAAGTTTGTTCGGTCTTTTGGATTTTTTATTGCTGCTTATTGATGCTATCTTCAATTATGAAACCAACTAATAAAGGCACTTGCTGTTGTAGATTCTTGGTATTTATAAAGGATTATCTAAACTTACTGAGATAACAAGGTGCAGAGCTGGATGAACACAGCAGGCCAAGCAGCATCAGAAGAGCAGGAAGGCTGACTTTTTGGGCCTAGACCCTTCTACAGAAAATGGCTGAAGTTTCGGGCTGATGTTTCGGGCCTAGACCCTTCTTCAGAAAATTTGGCCTGCTTGGCCTGCTGTGTTAATCTAGCTCTACATTCCTGCTCCTCTGATGCTGCTTGGCCTGCTGTGTTCATCCAGCTCTACACCTTGTTATCTCAGATTCTCCAGCATCGGCAGTTCCTGCTACATCTAAACTTACTGGTGGACTTTACATTCTCTGAAGCAGCCTAACAATTTAGTACTTCACTGAGAAATTCCTCAGATCCAAGTTAAACACCATTCTTATTTCGACGTAAATCTCTGTGCCCTAACTATTGTTGGGATAAAAAATCCAGAAACTTGTTCCCAATCCATATTATGGGAGGATTGTTGCCACGTGGCTGGAGTTGTTCAAGAATTACTATGACAGAAACCCATTTCCATGTCTAAAAGAAGAGTTTCAGCTACACTTCTAATGAAGTGACCTCAGTGATGTGGGAGCAAATTCAAAGAATTTCCCCAGTGAGTCCCAGGGGCATACTTGGAATTTGTATTAAAACAGAACTAAAAAAGCTAAAGTGACAAAACTGCACAGGTTATGTGAGCTTCCAGCTGTATTTATATTCACATGAATTAGACAATGCATACAGTTTCTTAGAACAATAATGACTAAAGTTATTGGGAAATAGAGAATCTCTGACCTGTATGATTAAATTTGACTTTTGCAATTACAATTTGGTCTTTTTTCTTTATTTGCTGCCTTTATTGTATTTGGTTAACAATCAAAAATATCGTTGAATGAATGGATACACAAATATCACTAGTAGATCATATTAATGAAAGACACAGACATTTTTCTTTTACCTTTGGTTGCAATCCAGACTGGGCAATAGTTTGATGGAGACCTCTATCAAAAATAATATTGGGCGATATTAATTCAGGATGTTGTGGAAATGGGCACGCAGCATAAACTTCATGTTTTCCATAGAAATTAACAGTGTAGCAACTCATCAAGGCATCTTAGGTAGCACCTGCCAAACCTGCAATGGACACAATTTACAGGGATAAGAGTGACAGACACACTCCCACATCCAAATTACACAGTGTTCTGGGTTGAACATACTTCACATGATAGTGGGCAAAGCTGAGTGCCAGGACCCAGGGGTTGGCGGGGGGGGTGGGGCATGTGGTGTGTAATGACGAGCGCTGCTGACATAATTCCTATTGGTGTGTCTGGATGCTCAATATGGATGGGCTGGCCAGCGAATGCCAGGAAGAATAGGATACGGAGGTTTTTGGGAGGACTGAGGAGAAGGGGCCTTTATTACCATACTGAGCCTATCACTCACTGTGTCCAACTTGACCTGTGTTTCCTGTCATATACACTTGATGCACATTGTAAATGTAAATCTAGTTCAAAAATCAAAACTCAATCGAGGTGCCTTCTCCAAATGCGAAGCCTTGGGTTCATAAAGTTCCATATATACGTCGTTGTTCACAATGAAGGGAAGCCCCTTCCGATAGTAATTACCTGGTTGCTGACCTTTGCTACATTTTTTCTGCGGAAGAAGGGTATGTTATTGCTATGGGTGAACTTGTATTTTGTCTGCCCCTAGAAAGGAAGGCACTATGCATTGGGATGGTGTTAGAAGGTGGCCTCACTGAAATAGCACGATAAAATGAAGAACTCAGAGCCTATATTTTTAAAAAGGCATTGGCCTCCTTTCAGTATCAGAATGTCAGGGATCAATGTCAGTGTGCATTGCCCAATGCATGGGCAACATGTAGAGCCACAGAACATACAGGAGATCAACTTATCTCTTGTTGTTGGGTGATAGAAGGAAGTGAGGGTAATGTAGAACTTGACAAGACTTGATGCAACTTTGCACAGCAGAAATTGAAAATAGAAGCAAATGGCAGGAGACAGACTTGAGGCCTTCAAATTCTCAAAGATATGATCTACTTCCAGCTTTCCCTTATGGCAATGGGTCCTTAACAAAATACTTCAAATGCTCCCAACCTGTATCACTCATTGTTACCTCTGGATTATTAACTGAGTCATGAGAAAGTTAAAATGGAGTTTGTAATATTAGATATTTAAATACACGGATTGAAGGTTGGTGTGGGAGAAATGGGTTTTGATCCACGGGACATGATCTATGATTGGGGTAACTGGTACCTTTGGAATGGTATTCACCTGAACTGTGCTGGGACCAGTTTTCCAGCAAGTTGTGTGTCTAAGGCAGTAGACAAGGCTTTAAACAAAATAGATGTGATGATCAAATGAGGGAAGATGTGATAAATTAAAGAGCGAGGAGAAGGTAAGAGAGCAAGAAGCAATAAGGGAATTAATGTCAAGTCATCTTGGTTGGATCTAAGAAAGAACAAGGCACAGCAAGAATTTGTTAGAAGTTGTTTCTAGACCACCAAATAATAGTGGCAAGGTAGGCCACAATAAAAAGCAAGAAATTTGATATATCAAATATATATTGAGGGACTTCAATCTACATACAGACCAACTAAATGCAACCATCAATCATACTGTGGAAGATGAATTCTTGGAACACATATGAGATGGTTTACTAGAACAATGGCCCTGATTTTCTTTCCTAGGTTTGATGCAGAGAGGAACGATAAATCTGAGAACCCAACCTGTACTTCCCATTTTCAGTCCAAGATCGGGTGCTGGGGAGGCCAGTGGGTTGTTGTGTTTGGGTGAGCTGTGTTGCCCATCTGAGGAACCCAACAGAGTGGAGGAGGCTGTCGGTTCGTGAGGTGCTCTGGGCAGAAAGCTGGGGGACCTGGCACTGTGTTCAAGATTGAAAATTAAAGATTAAAATATTAAATATCTTATTTGTTCTCACCCTCTTATTCCCTTCACTTTCCATGCCCATCCATGCCAATCTATGCTGCCTAAAATCCTGTACGCAGCCGATGTCCTACACAAATCCAGGCCAATGCAAGACCCTGTACCCATACCCCAGGATCCCCATAACGCCTGTTCCAATTAATGTCCACATCCGCACTCCTATGGCTCCTCGTACTCTCTATGTCATCCTATAGACATCCACACCTCTCACCCACATTGGCCACGATGCCGTCTATGCCACACAATGCCTTGATATGTCCATCTACCCATCTCTCCAGGCCCTTGAAAGCCCCTATGTCAACTCAGTGACAAGTCATGCCAACCTATATGTCTCACCCAGCGTCCTTTACCCTTCATTTTCATGCCAACTCATCTAGTGTCTATCATGAACATACTTCCTGAGGCAGACTGACAGAAAATAGTTGGATCAATCCATCAAAATGTTCACTTGATAGGTGTCCCATTGTGAAAGTGAGAGTTTGAGAAATCAGTCACACTGCACAAGTCCTATCATGCTTTATATCAGAGGGAAGGCAGAAATATCTAGCACTGGTTTGACTTAACACCTGTTATAACCCAATCCATTCTTTCTAACATTTCCTTCTATAACTAATGTCTAACATTATTCTTTTTTAAAAATGATCAAAAAAGACTGGGGTTCTGTAGAAGCTTCATGATTCAGTCAAATGTCTCCCTCCCCATTCCTGGGGAAATAGACCTTAGGGACAATAGGAATCCATATGGATTGCAATTGGCCTCTGATCAGACCCCTACCCCCCACCCCCCACACTGCAGAAAGCCAACCAAAGCTAACGGGAAGTTTAACCCTATGACCTCACAACAGGTACAAAAACAAACGTGAGAAAAGTTCCAATCTGGAGGGAAAAATGAGGGGCCAGAGTGATAAAGCAAAACCCTGCAGCAGGCCTGTGTGAGGAAGCAAAGGCTAGAGCTTGTGCAGTGAACTATGAGAAAGGATTGCTCCCAGACAGGAGACACACGAAGAGTGACCACTTGGTAAGGACACTACTTGAAGCAAAGATCAGATAACTGTGACTGGTGCCATAAAGTTCAGACTGGAGGACTGTTTTCAGTGAGGAGCTATATTGTGAGTGTCCAAGTGGGAGAATACCATGAGAAGAATGAACCAACAAACTCCATACTTCTTTCAAAGGCATAAGTTGTTTCATTATCAAACTATCTTTGAGCTGCCCAGAGAAATTTAACACATTTGATGGTTAAAGCTGTTAGCCTGAGATTTAAAAACTCTTGAGCCCAGCCATGTGGCTTACCACCTTTCTCTCTTTCTCTCTTTAACCTAATATCTAACCTTCACCACTAACCTTTTGTCTTGTCTTTCAGGTTTAAGTGCCAGCTTGGGGAGAAAGGGGGATTTTGGACTAATAGTCTAATCAGTTTGTTGGAGGCTTTAAGAAATTGTGTCATTGCCATTCCTGGAATTTTGTAAAGTGCTTTTCATCAGTAACAAATAGTTATTCCCATTTTACATAAAACAAATGTTGTCAGAAGTCTTTACAATCATTTCAGCTCGCAGGCAGTAAATTGAGGGACCGGTCAATTGGAATAAGTTATGGCAATAACTTCACAAAATTTTCATCACGTGTTACAAACTGCACTTCTCTGCTTTGTGTTTGTATGTGTGATTAACTCAGTGTCAATTCACACATTTTTGGATGCTCCCTTGACAGTGTTAGCAGTCCCAGTTATCAAGAAAGTGATAGAATGGGGCATAGACTCAGCTATTAAATGGCACTTGCTCAGCAATACCCTGCAAGCAGATACTCAGCTTGTGTTCTGACAGAGCCACTTAGCTCCTGATCTCAAAACAGACTTTGTCTAAGCATAGAAAAATAAAAGGAGCTGAAGTTTGAGGTGAGTTGAGAGCGACTGCCCTTGGTATCAAAGCAACATTTGACTGAATACGGCATCAAGAAGCCCTTAAAGAAATAGAATCAATGGAATTGGATGAAAACACTCCAATAGCTTGAGTCATACAATGAAAAAAGGAAGATAGTTGTGGTTGTTGAAGAGCAAGTATCTCAGGCACAGAATTTTTTTTTTGGAGTTCCGTAGGGACAGTTCTAGGTGCAAGCATCGTCAGCTACTTCCTCAATGATCTCCCTTCCAAAGTAAGGTCAGAAATGCAAATGTTCACTAATGATTGCATGATGTTCAATACCATTCACAACTACTCAGGTAACGAAACAGCTCTCAGAGAGTGAGTTAATGCATTTTTGACACACACAAGCATGTCTAGTTTTCATAATTTGACAGCTGTCCAATGTCTCAAAAAAGATGTTTTGCTTCCCAAAAGATATCTTACTTATCCCAACAGATCCCTTAACATGAAAAGATGCTTTACATCTCCTAAAGATTTTTTAGAACCAGATCCAAAGAGGTACTATTCCTTTTCAAAGAACAACTTGGATATCCAAAAGAATTGCCGTGAGAACAGACCTGCTCTTACCCGGTTTAGTCTCCACACTCGAAGTTGCACTTAGTGGAGCCCAAATTCGATTTCTATGAAGGCATCTGATCATTTTAAATAGACAGTTGCTTCAGAGAGCTATACATAAATAAACCATGGACCACCCTCCTATTCTGACTCTGTGAAATCGAGAGATATTGGATCTGTAGTTGAGAGCTGGCATTCCTGGCTTCTTCCAACATTTTCACCACAGGAGAGACGTGTTGTTGTGGTAAAATTCTGGGCCTACATGTTAAGGAATCAACTAGAGAATAGACTACTTAGGGCATGTTTTGTGCAATGAGAAAGGGATGATTCATAAACACATTATAAATTAGCCTCTGGGGAAGAGTAACCATAATATGATGGAATTTTTCATTAAGTTTGCAAACAACATAGTTCCATCTAAAATAAGTATCTGGTGTCTAAACAAAGGAAAAGTGTGAATGGCAAATTGGTTGTAGTATATTGGAAAACTATATCAAAAGACATGACAGGAGGAAGCCAATGACAAGCATTTAAAGAATTAGTCAATGGTTTAAATCCAGGAGGAAAGGTAATCCAACTATTGTTAAAAACAAATTAACGATTTTATTAAATCAACGAAAGACTTCTATAAACGTACCAAAAATAGTAGTAAGCCTGAAGATTTGGTCTATTTTAGAATTTAGCAACAGTTGGCTGACACACTGATAAAGGAAGAGGATTTTTTTTCTTTATTCATTCACGGGATGAGGGCATCGCAGGCTAGGCAGCATTTATTGCTCAACCCTAATTGCCAAGAGGAGAGTTAAGAGTCAACCACATTGCTGTGGGTCTGGAGTCACATGTAGGCCAGACCAGGTAAGGATGGCAGTTTCCTTCCACAAAGGACATTAGTGAACCAGATGGGTGTTTCCCTGACAATCGACAATGGATTCACAGTCATCATTAGACTCTTAATTCCAGATATTTATCGAATTCAATTCCACCATCTACCATGGCAAGATTTGAACCCACATCCCCAGAATGTTATCTGTGTCTCTGGATTAACAGTCCATCAATAATACCACTTGGCTATCACCTAAATGGAGATAAATCAATAAGTATAAAACCAGTCTGTAAAAGGAAAAGATTATTAAGTACTTTTGTGGGACCACTGCAGGTAGAAATAAGATAATTTATAATTCCAAACAAGGAAATGGTGCAGCAATTAAACAAAGGTTTCTGGCAGAATTTTCCCAGCTCTCAAGCAGCGTGGGCAATGGTGTAAAATTTGGGAGAATACAAGAAGAATGAAAACTTGAGATTTTTGATGTCAAACAAAATAGCCCGATTGTCCAATTAAGATTTTGATGGCTAGATTTAAAAAAAATCACTCATAAGCGATGGCCACCTTAACTTCATACATAAGCATCTCATTATTCACCAATATCATGCCGTTTTTATGCTGATTGCAATTCACCAATGCACTGAAAAGAAGTGAGATTGTATCTGGTTTGAAAGTCAGAGTGGTTACCTGGTGGATGAAGCCCATCAGCTCCTTCTCGGAGCCTCCATGTTCACTTTCATTCACCAACATCTCATTGCATTCTCCATCACCATGCCCAACCTTCATCCGTGGAAGTCAGCCTTGGCAAAATATCAACCTCACCACATCATCATATGGACTATATGGACTGCCAGAGAAGACACAGCAGCACTTCAGCAAAACACTTGGAGCTCACAGATTTGCACATTGCAATGATTCTGTCAGGTTGCTTTGCATGTAGGAACACACATAACTCTTATGCATCTTCAGAGGATGCCCCTCAAGCTTATTAGCCTGCTTCCTTAATGCTCCATTCACTTTTGTTCACTTGGTCCCCATAACCATTTCTTGCTAGTCTTTCCTACCAACATATTGCAGTTTCATTCAGAACTTATAAGCTCACAGCATCTCTGCCTTGCTTTGCTTCTTAACACAGACACAAAGTAAGGCAGCTTTCCAAGTTTGTCAGCACTGTACAGTCAAGTGGGCAGACATGATGTCATAAGGCACCAGGCTACGTCAATGTCACACCTACAAACATGTGCCAGCAGTTTACCTGGTCAACATACTGTACACATGCCAATGTCCGGTTCTAAAGGCTTAAGAATAGTCCTTAGTTAAATTAAGGGGTACTATCTTTAGAGTGTGTGGCCACATGAAGTCATGATAATTCTTTGATCAAGTCCAGGGGGTTGGCCACGGTTAGTTGAGTGCTTGTGATCAGGATATGGAGATCTGTGTCCTTCCAGTCTCAGGATTGAGCCACAGTCTCATTCAACCAGTCTGGTTACTGCAGGAAAGACACTGTTGGGGGTAAATGCCATGGGGTCATTAGACAGAGCTCAGTCCTTCCTCATTCAGGACAGTCATCAAATGTCAGTCCAAGGGATGGACAAGCCCTGGGGGTAGGGGTAAGCATTGAGGGCGTTTATACAATGTGGAGATTGGATCCATTATGCCTGCATATAGAAGGGTAATGAGTACAAGGAATGACAACTCCAAACATAAGGCTGGTTTCTGATGTGGCCTGGGAGAACTTTGGGTACTGCAGGAGGGCAAGACTTTGTTAGTCACCACCATCCTGGCTTCAACAGGGTACAATAGATTGTAATAATGGCCATCACTATGTGGAAGGCTAGGGATTGATGGGTAAAATAGGGAAAATTGACCATCAAATAAAAGGTTGTATGGTAATTGAGGGAGCCTGAAAGATGGTAAGGCCAACAGAAGGAAACATTGACTTTCAGGTACAACCCAGAACTCACTTTCAGGAGTGTGACTTAACTAATGAGGCATTTTCCACTGAATCTCAACTGCACAGAAGGATGACAGCATACTCCCAATGGGTGGAGTTATTTTGTTCATTTTTTTTCTACAGGGGCTTTGTGTACTTGTGGGTGATATAAGTCCCTTGGAGGGCAGTTGTATTATTCAATTGCATATTTCCATGTAATCTGCCCAATTTTGAAAGATCATGTAGTTATTTCAATTATTTAAATTGGAATTATTTTAATCTGCTCGGACATGTCATGACTCACATTCAGGGCAGGGGATATTATGACTCCAGACTAGAGGTCGTTACTGCTGTGCCATTCAGTAGATTCAATAAAGACCCCATCAAACCACTCTGCATCTTACTAATCTTAGTCTCAAGCAATCTGGAACATATAATTGCTCATCATCTGAATAATCTCTGTGAAGCAGAAGTGATGGCAGGCAAATTTAAAAAGGTCAGCTGCAGTCACCAATTCTCACATTCCAAGGATCTCACTGCTATGCAAGGAAGTGTCATTGTGAACTGTACATATGCATGAGCATGTGGATGAGAATACAGAAGACAAGGTTAGTAAGTTTGCAGACGACACCAAAAACGGTGGCATAGTAGACAGTGAAGAAGGCTTTCGAAGATTACAAAGAGATTTTAATCAAATGGGTCAATAGGTTGAAAAATGGCAGATGGAGTTCATTCCGGATAAATGCAAGGTATTGCATTTTGGTACAACAAACATGGGTAATAATAGTAGGGCTTTGGGTAGTGTTGCAGAACAGAGGGACCTAGGGATGCAGGTGCATCATTCTTTGAACAAAAGCAAAAACAAAAACAAAAGTTGCTGGAAAAGCTCAGCAGGTCTGGCAGCATCTATGAAGAGAAGTCAGCGTTAATATTTTGGGTCCAGTGACCCTTCCTCAGAACTGATGGTAGTTTGGAAAATGTTGGTTTATATGCAGGAGATAGGGTTGGTTGAGGGGGCCGGGGTGGGGGGGCCGAGGTGGGTGGTGCTAAGGTGTAATCGATAGTTGGGGATAGAGCCCAAAGAAATAAAGGTGCAGTTGAGCACACAAAGGAGGAGATAACAAGTTGGGAAGTCATGTTGAGGTTGTACAGGGCATTGGTATGGCCTTTTCTGGTCAACAAGTTATAAGAAGGATATTATTAAGCCAGACAGGGTTCAGAAGAGTTATACCAAAATGTTAACACAGTGCGGAGCTGGAGGAACACAGCAGGCCAGGCAGCATCAGAGGAGCAGGAAAGTTGACGTTTCGGGTCGAGACTCTTCTTCACTTTCTGAAGAAAGTCTTTCCTACTCCTCTGATGCAGCCTGGCCTCCAGCTCCACACTGTGTTATCTCAGACTCCAGCATTGGCAGTTCTTACTATCTCTGAGTGAGTCTAAACCAGAATGTTGCCAGGTATGGAAGGTTTGAGCTATAAAGAAAGGTTGGATAGGCTGGGACTTTATTCACTGGAGCAAAGGAGGTTATGAGGTGACCTTATAGAAGTTTATAAAATAATGAGGGGTATAGGTAGAGTTAATGGTAGTTGTCTTTTACCTAAGATAGGGGATTTCAACACAAGGGGGCACAATTTTAAGGTGAGAAGAGAAAGATTTAAAAAAGACATGAGGGGCAATTTTTTTACACAGAGAGTGGTTCGTTTTAGGGAATGAACTTCCCAAGGAAGGAGAGGATGTGGGTACAATTAAATGTTTCTGTGCTGTATGACGTTATTAGCCAATTGTTATACCGATTTTTATTGATACACCATAGAAAGCATTGTATCCAAATGCATCATGGCTTGGTACAGCAACTGCTCTGCCCAGGACCATATGAAACTACAGAGAGTTATGAACACAGCTCAGCCCATCATGCAAGCCATCCTTCCATCCATTGACTCCACTTATACTTCTTGCTGCCTTAGGAAGGCAACCAACATCATCAAAGAGCCTTCCCACCCCAAATATTACCACTTACAGCCTCTTTTGTTCAGCCGAAGGTACAAAAGCCTAAACACACGTCCCAACAGATTCAAGAAAAACTTCTTCCCCACTGTTATCAGACTTCTGAATGGGCCCCTCAAATTTTACAGTTTAATGTTGATCTCACCCTTTGTGCCCCTTCTCTGCAGCCGTAACATTGTATTCTTCACTCTGTTCAATTACCCTAATGCACTTTGCATGGTATGACCTGCCTGTACTGCATGTAAAACAAAACTTTTCACTGTACCGAGGTACATGTGACAATAATAAATAAAATAAAATCCAAAAGAAATGTAGGGTAATTGAGGGTAGGTGAATGCAAGGAGGGAGCATTGTTAACACAGCTGTAATGTCCTTAATATTTTTACATGATGTGGTTTATGGTGCATATATCTGCATAAACTGGAATATGTTGGAAGTCCATGTACAGGCATTACATGACCCTCCCTCAGGGAGACCTATATGTTCTGCTCTGACCTCATATGTTAAAGCTTAATTTCTGTTTGATATTATCTGCTCAGGAATCACTTGGCTTCTAATGTTCCCAGCACAGGATCATTGCACCCATCCTGAATGGATCCAGCAATGGCAGGTCCTATCATCACTACCGCAGTTATGTAAAGAGCCAGCAGAAGAATTCAGGATGTACAAGGGTGTCAGCAAGCCAAGGACCAACAACAACTCACAGCAGGAGGTGCCTTCAGAATGCAGAGGAGGTTGAGGAAGCCCAGAATGAACTGTCCACTATTATATCCGCAAGATGATCAAAGCTTAGTGCCAATGCAGACTAGGGATGTGCCAGGACACCACAACAGGACAGTGGCATCTGCTCGAGCAGGACCTCTGCTCCTAAGCAATAGGTGACCATTCCATCCCAATGACTGACACAGTAATGGCAGTGTTTTGTCAGTGTCCTTACCGCAGTGAGCTGTGGGGGCAGAGTCCTTGTCTACATTTAAGGCTGAGCTGGACAGATTATTGATCTATTGGGAATCAAGGGTTAAGGTGAAAGGGCAGGAAAGTGGACATGAAGATTGTTGAATGCATTGATAATCATTTTGAAAATCACTGTAGATTCTGGAAGGATTCATGCAGATTGGAAGTTAACAAATGTATCCTCACTATGTAAAGAACAAAGCAAGAACTATAAGGGAAAACTACGGACCAATTAACTTGGTATCAATAGTGGGGAAAGTCATATAATCTATTACAAAGCTTGTGATAGCTGGGCACTTAGAAAATAATGAACTAGCAAAATAATAGAACTAGCAAAGTCAACATGAATTTATGAAATGGAAATCATGTTTGATAAAAATTGTCAGCATTTTTATAGGATGTTATCAGCAGAACAGAAAAGGGAAGCCAGTTGATGTGATATGTATGGATTTTTAGATGGCTAATGATAAAGTCAAACATTATCAATGGAGTTTAGTAATCAAAATTAGTTCAGTTTAATAGCAACTGTAAAGTGTCTTGCTGAGTTCTCACCTAGAACATTGAGAATAGTTTTGGTCTTACTATCAAAGGAAGGATACAATTCTCATGCAGGGTGGACAACCAAGATTCACCAGGCTGATTCTAGGGAGAGTTTCGTAATCAAATTAGAGCAAATGGAATTGGAGGTAATATACTGGAATGGATTGAGAATTGGTTATTAGACAGAAAACAGAATAGGAATAAATGGGCTTTTCTTCAATTGGAAGGCTGGGCCTAGTGAGGTATCATGAGGATAAGTGCTTGGGTCCCAGATTTCCACAATCTATATCAACCGTTTGGATGCGGTTTATAATGTAATATGTAATATTAAATGTAATATTTGCAAGTTTGCCAATGACACAAAACGAGGTGAGAATGTGAATTATGAGAAGGATGAAAGGAGATTTCAAGGGTTTGTAAACAGGCTAAGTGAATTGACAAGATGAGAGCTAGGATATACTGTGGAAAAATGTAAAGTTATCCACTTTAGTAGGAAAAACAGAAATTCAGGGTCTTTCTTAAATATTAAGAGATTGAGAAGTATTAATATCCAAAGGGGCTTGGGTGCCCTTGCCCATATGTCACTGAAGGCCAACATACAAGTATAGCAAGCAAATAAGAATGCAAATGGTATATTGTAGTTTATTGCAAGAGGATTTGAGTACAGAAGTCCTGCTGCAATTGCATAGTGTCTTGCTGAGATCTCACCTGGAATATTGAGTACAGTTTTGGTCTTACTACCGAAGGAAAGATATAATTCTCATACAGGGCAGGTAGCTAAGGTTCAACAGGCTGATTCCTGAGATTTCAGAATTGTTCTCGGATGAAAGGCTAAAGACATTGGGCCTGTATTCTCTCCAGTTTAGAAGAATAAAAAGCAATATCATCATAACATACAAAATTCTCACAAGGCATGGCAGCATAGATACAAGAAGGATCTTTCCCTTGACTAGAGCGCCTAAACTGGGGGACTCAATCTCAGAATAAAAAATTAGCCATTTGGAGCTGAGATGTGGAGAAATTTCTCCATTGGGGGTGATGGATCTTTGGAATTCTCTGCCTCAGTGGGCTATGGAGATTCAATCACAGAATATATTTAAGACAGAGATTTCAAGACATTAAAGAGATCAAGGGATATGGGGATAATATGGGAAGCTGGTGTTATAATAGAAGATCAGTTATGATATAGTTGAATGGCATAGCAGGGTTGAGGGGCCAAATGGCCTACTCCTGCATCTGTTTCCCATGCTTCAACATTCTTTAACATGGATAAAATGAAAATTAAAAGAATGTTTTTGTTTGTTTTCTGGTCCACACAGGTTTCACCCAGGCAGAAAAACTATAGGGGTTACCTAAGCAAGCCAAGGTCAAGAGCACAGATAGATCCTGCTGCCTGCTGATGAGTACCTTGCTTGCTTGCAAAAGAGGAAAGGTGATATCAGGACCTGCAGGAAGTAAGGCATCAGTATTGGAGCTGTAAGTGACAAAAGGCATCTTAACTGTCTGCCCACCCAGTTTCACACCAAAAGAGCATTACCTTTGCCAACTCCTTGGAGCCAGACCTGTACCCAAACAGCACTATGAGGACAGCACTAGTGTTGAAAGTGACTGCTGGACAATCTTTCCGCACTATGGGTACGTGACATGCTCCATGGCTGACATGACAATTGCCCTTTCTCTATATCCGATTTCTGAGTTTGTGCTCCTATTGTAGGTCTTCATCCTCCAGGAACTGCACAGTTGAAGTTTTAGATGTTCCTTTCCCCCACCCAATTTTCTATCCATCAAAATTCATGAATAGAAATTATTGATGCAGCGTGGTAGACCTGAATGGCCCATGTGTTCCTGGTGGGAGAGACACCACACTGTACCACACTCATAAATTCACATCTATAAGTATTAACAGAAGGATGCCACCATGGCTGGAAAAGAAAGTTCAAATTCTCAAGTGATACGACTTGTCAGGGCACAAGGCAGGGCTGAGTACACTACTGGCAGCAAGCATGTGTCTGCAGGCAATGCCTATCCTTTTGATCAATAAAATAGGTCATTGCTGCATTAATATCCAGATGGTATGGTGGAACCAGGGGAATAAAACATTTTACAGTTTGATGCTTGTTTCTCTCAATATGCTCAATAATACAGATATTAAGAACTAACTTGTCTCTAAAATATGCCTGTGACTTCTCAAAGTGATAAATGGTGTACTTTCAGCTACTGATAATCAAACAATCATTCTTCAATGATGTTAAATTCAGCACCTACCCTCTCCCTCATAAGTGTGAGTAAAGCCCACTAAAGGGAGACTGAGTGCCTTCTACAAATGCAAATGTAAATGAAATTCAAACGTTCAGTCTGTCAAGCACTTAGCTTTCCCAATTTGTACAGCTGTTGCTGGCCGGGGTTCAGTGAAGCCAAATTAATTATTTTTGCTATATTTGGATTGAAATTGAGAGAACCTATGGAAATAGAGTTAGGAAAAGCATATTCTTAACCAAACCCGGATGTATCAGTCAAGGAATCACGCTGCTTTTGAGTCTTTAGGTTTTTGTGGACTTCTGCCTGCCTGGAATTGAAGTTACTGATGGTTGATTTGTTTGGCTAATGCCCCATTGCCTACAACTTGCTGCTGTTTTCTCTGCTATGTTTTTGACGTTAATTAACAGCTAGCTTCAGCAATTGATGTCATTTTGAAAACAAAATAATATGGCTAAAATATGTCAACCCCAAAAATATATGCAAAATTCACATTGGGTAATTAAACCAATACCCTTTGAGAGGGATGCTGGCAACAGATTAACTTATTGTAAGCCTGCTCATTATAATCATGTCTGTTTACAGCCAGTTCTTAATATGCTTTTCTTTGGATGGACACATCAGCAAAGAGCCAACAGCACTAGTTTAAAGCTATCCTACGCTGCTTAATGGAGAGCTCCATTGTGTCTGAAGACAAAGCTAGGAATCAGAATCTGACCTGTGAAAGAACGAAGAATGGCTAGGGTGCAGCGAACAGAAGAGAGCATTTAAAGATTTATTCACTGACTTTACCTGCTTCTGTTCATCGATTAAACTCCTTCTGGTGTTGCATCCAGGTCTGTTGGCTTAGGCTGCTGGCATTTAACATCCACAGCTACTAGTTCCCATTGCAGACAAAAAAAAACTGCAGATGCTGGAATCCAAGGTAGACAAACAGGAGGCTGAAAGTACACAGCAGGCCAGGGAGCATCTGGAGGAAAGGAGAAGTAAACATTTCTAGTATTACCCTTCATGAAGGCTGGATGTAGGGGTCGGGAGAGCTGCAGATAAAGAGGAGGAAGAGATAGAGGCAGAATGGTGATGATAGATGGAAAGTGGTAGTAGGTACGACCTGGCTGGTCAATGGGAGGGATGTATCCGGCCAGTGGCTGGCAAGGAGGGTCAGCAAGTGGAATAGAAGGGAGGAGGTCAGGCTGGAAGGGGAAGTGGGGAATGGGTGGGAAGGTTATTTGAAATTGGAGAACTAATTGTTGAGTCATCTGGGCTGTGGGTTGCCCAGGCGGAAGATAAGGTACTGTTCTTCAAATTTGTGTGCCGAGTCACTGCGACACTGGAGGAGGCCAAGGACAGACATGTCAGAGGGAAGTGGGATGGAGAGTTGATATGAGCAGTGATCGGGAGGATGGGTTGGTCATTACAGGCCAGGCAGAAATGCTAGGTGAAAGGGAAACTAGTCTACATGTGGTCTTACCGACGTAGAGAAGACCACATCGGGAGTACCGGATGCAATAGACTAGGTTGGAGGAGATGCAAGTGAAGCGCTGTCTCACTTGGAAGGGCTGTTCAGGGTCTTGAATGGAGGTGAGGGAGGTGGTGTGTGGGCAGGTGTTGCATCTTTTATGTTTACAGCGGAAGGTACTGGATTGGTTGGAGTGGTTGGTGGGGAGTGTGGCGCAAACTAAGGAGTGACGAAGGGAATGGTCCTTGCAAAAGGCAGAGAGGGGTGGAGATTGGAAGATGTCCCAGATAGTGGAGTCTAATTGGAGTTGGCGGAAGTGTTTGAGGATGATACATTGGATGTGGAAGCTGGTGGGGTGAAAAGTGAGGAGAACAGGGGTGGGTGGTTAAGAGATGTGGAGTGGGGAATGGAGGAGGCGTGGCGGAGGGCTCTCTGGATGATGGGGGATAAAAGAGCATTGTTGGACATCTGGAATGCTTGGGAGTGAAACATCTCCTCATCAGAGTAGATGTGAATGGAGATGGAGGAATTGGGAAAATGGAATGGAGTTTTTGCAGGATACAGAGTAGGAGGAGGTGTAGTCTAGGTAGCTGTGGGAGTCGGTGAGTTTACAGTAAATGTCGGTCCGTAAACTGTCACTAGAAATGGAAATGGAGATGTCAAGAAAGCGGAGGTAGGTGTCCGAGAAAGATCAAGTGAATTTGAGGGTGGGGTGGAAGTTGTTAATGAAGTCGATGAACTGCTTCAGTTCAGCCTGAGTGCAGGCTGCAGCACTGATGTAGTCATTGATGTAACAACAGAAGAGTTGGGGAACAGTACCAGTGTACGTACTGAACAGGGACTGTTCGATATAACCGACAAACAGGCAGGTGTAGCTGGGGCCCATGCGAGTGCACATGGCAACCCCCTGGATTTGTAGAAAGTGGGAAGAATTGAAGGAAAAGTTATTGAGGGTGAGGACTGGAGCAGCGAGGCAGAGGAGGGTGTTGTTGGAGGTGGGGACTGGATGGGTCTGTTGGAGAGGAAAATAACTAAGGGACTGTAGGCCATCCTTGTGGGGTAGGGACATGTACAGGGATTGATCGTCGATAATAAAGATCAAGTGTTGGGGGCCAGGAAAGAGGTGGAGGGCGTGGTTTGTGTCCCAGCTGTAGATGGGGAGTGCCTGGACCAAGGGAGAGGGAATGGAGTCGAGGTAGAAAGAGATGAGCTCGGTGGGGCAAGAGCATGTCAGCCAGGACAATGGGTCAGCCAGGATAATTGGATTTGTGGATCTTGGGGAGCAGGTAGAACTGGGCATTGCGGGGCTGGGGTCTATAAGGCTGGAGACGGTGGAGGGGAGATCACCGGAGGCGATCAGGTGATGGACAATGTGGGAGACAGTGGCTTGATGGGCCATGGTGGGGTCATGGTTAGGGGGGAGGGGTCAGACTTGGTGTCAGAGAGTTGGCGATCGGCCTCTGCGACATAGAGGTCTATCCTTCAGACTACCACTGCCCCGTCTTTATCAGCGGGTTTGATAGTGAAACAGGGATTGGTGTGAAGAGAGTGGAACATTGAACATTCAGAGGAAGGTGAGGTTGGAGCAGGCGAGGGTGTGGAGAAATCAAGGCGGTTGATGTCAGGTTGGCAGCCAGCAATGAAGATGTCCAGGGTGGGTAAGAGGATGGCAGGGAGTATCCAAGAGGAGGAGGCAGTAGAAGGGGTCCCGGGGGGTGGTTGGGAGTCTTAATGGAAGAAGAAGGCATGGAGGCTGAGACAGCGGAAGAAGAGCTCCATGTTGTGGCGGGCACGGAACTCGCTGAGGTCGGGTCAGGGGGCATGAACATGAGCCCTTTACTAGTTCACATTGCCTGGTCTGAAAAGATTACAGTATGCTAACCATAGGTGGAGTGGATATCCAGAGTTTATGCATGCTGCGCTAGAGACCTTGATGCAGCAGGCAAAATTGATAAGAGATGTCCTGGATTTGGAAGCATTTAGGAGGTGAACTGAACCTTGCTTGGAAGGCAATGGGAACTGAAGCCTACTGTTATATCCACGTCTGGAGTGGTCAATAAGTCAGAACAAAAAGAAAGAGCTGCAGATGCTGGAAATCTGAAACCAAAACACAAAGGTCTGGAAAAACTCAATAGGTCATCTATGGAGAAAAAACAGGGTTAATATTTCAAGTTCAATGACCTCCTTTAGAACAGAAAATAGCTTGGAAGGCGTGATATTTATGCTGATGATAAGGTTGGGATATGGTGAATAGAGTACATGGAAACGGTACCAGAGAGCGATAGATCAATAGAGAGAGACAGAGAGAGAGAAGGAGAGAGAGAGAGAGAGAGAGAGAATAAAACAACAGGCAAACAAAGAGATTTCTGATGATAAGCCAGGAGAGAGATAAATGCTGGGTAAGGTGCTAACAAGATGTGTGCATGTTTGAAAATGGGTTGGCTGTGCTAGAAGTGACCCATACAGGACAGTAGCCAGGGGTGTGAGGATAGGTAACATTCAAATCATTTTCAACCATTTACATAGAACATACGTAGAAGTTATCTCCCCCTTGGCTTATCATCAGCAATCTCCTTGTTTGCCTATCCCCCTTCTCTCTAACCTCCCTGACCACCAGCCTATGTACTCCCTCCACCCTGTCATTGGCATAAATACCACCCTTTCCCAGCTATTTTTCAGATTGACAAAAGGTGATTTCTCTCAAAGCATTAACCCTGTTTGTCTCCCTACAGATGCTGGCAGACCTGTTGCGTTTCTCCAATACATTTGCTTTTTGTGATGAATGAATCCCTCTCTTTTTACTTCTGAGGTTGGTATAGAAGAGATTGATGTTTTTAAAAAAGGATTACATTTCTCAATTCAGTATTTCTTTGATCATGTCTCAGGCTATGAAGAACATGTCAGCCAGATCTCTTGAGTTAATCAAAAGTAAGAAGTTGGTTTTTGTAGTGACTGTAATGAGGTCGGCCAGATGGTCATTATAGAATAAGAGTTCCCTGATTGGGTCTGTTAATCTGGTCTGACAGATGCTGACAGACAGGAACAGGAGTGTCAGACGTCCTGTTCACTCTGAGAGCTGGCTCTGAGGAAACTGAATCAGTGTCAAGGACTTTCCACGTGTAAACAAAGGGTGCCTTGGTATTGGGATACCAGCCTCTCTGGAGTTATTTCAGTTTTATTGTGAACTCGCTCCATTGAGAGTCTAAGCCTTTTAAATAGGTAAACCTTGAATCCCACAACATACACACGCTAGTAAACAAGAAAACTGAACAAGTTACAGAGTTGGTCGATATGGAATTTAGATATTGCATTACATCAGAGAAAAAGCATTATAGATTGTGATGTTCCTTTAGCTGTCTGGAGGTCTCGTGGCATTTTGGACAATGTAAGTTGATTGTTCTTCTGGAGATGTTCACTCTTATACTACAGTCCTTTCTCTTCCACAGAGTGGGTGTGATGTATTCGACGTCCCTCTTATTTTTAAATTCTCTCTTCCTGTCAAGTGTTCTAAGGTGTAACAGGGATAGGGTCCAAACTTCACAGCACTGTTCAGTGATGAATACTGTTATTCTGTTCTGCATCTTGATGCCACTGCCTTTCTGGACCAGCCTGTTGACTCTGAATGTAACTGTTTAAAAAATAGTTCAAGGGATAAAGGATTACAGAGGAGCTGACCTCACTCTCCTAAAATGTCTGTGGAGACTTGATGATGATGTATAAAATTATAAAGGATCTGGCTTGAATTAATGAAAATGTTTCCAATGTCTGAAGGATCAATAATCAGCTAATCCAGATTTAATCTGTTATAACAATGTGTCAGAACTCCAGAATACAATGGGCATTTTAGTCCTTATTTCTAACATATGTTTTTCTTTTACAGAGAACAGCTAAAGAGACAGATGTGTAAATTCAGTGGCTGACTGGCAGAAGATTCTGTGTGGGAACACTGGGATGCAGCACTAAAGATGCCAAAGAAGCTTCAAACAGATTTTGATTTTGATCTCCTGTGACTACAAAGATAAAAAGGGGCTGATAACTCCCCACTCACCAGCAGGACACCCTTGTATGGATTATATCCTGAACTGCAGACACAGTTTGTGTTTTTCTCTTTGAAGTATACACAAAGACAGGGATTAAGAATCTAATCTCAACTCCACTGGAGTGTTCCAGTGGCATTCAACATCCTCCTTTGTATCAGCACGGGTTTGAATGTTAACTTGATGTGAAAGGCATAAATTAAAATTGATCCAGTAATCACATCTGCGTTGCAGGTAAGCACACTCTTCCACTCTGAGTGCTAGATATCATCTAACTAGCAGCCAAACAAAAAGGAAAGAAGGCGACAAAAGAGAATTCTCTCACGCCGAATGCTACAATTCATTCACGGTCAGAAGTAATCAGAACTCTCGAATCTCAACCAATCTGCAAAACTATATGTTGCGAAACTGACTATTCAACTAGTCATGTCAATGCTACCAGGAACCTTCACTGCAATGTTCAACTATCCACTCTTCAAGAACAATTCAGTGTCTGATCCATATTTTTATTTAAGTGTTATGTTTTAGCACTCTCCTTTTATTTCTAATCTGTGTAGTATGCTCATCTTGCTTCTTGTGTGCAGTAATGAATACTCACTATATTTGTTAATCCAAGAAAGCCTGGTTAAATTGGTGCCTTTTTAAACATAAGTTCATTTGGGTTTGAGAGAAAGTATCTACAAGGGAAGGAATTTGTATGTTTCATTAAGCTTATTGCAACAATCCGAGGGTAAATAATGTCTGGGAGCCAGCACATCCCTTCTCCCTGGGAGCACCGTAACAACCCGCCTGGAGTCTGGGCATAACAAATTTCTTTGAAATTGACTCACAAACAAAACCAGAGGTGACACAAGGAAAATCTTTAGCATGAAGTGTGTTTGTGATTTGAAATGCACTCTATCCCCGATATTGAAATCAAGACAAACTCGAATGATTGGTCAAAAGGAAATTAGTTAAATACCTGATTTGATCTGATTTGATTTGATTGATTTATTGCCACATGTACGTAAGTACGGTGAAAAGCTTTGTTTACAAGCAGATCATAGTAAGAAAGCACATTCAGATCATAGGGTGAAAAAAAAACTAGACAGAAGCATACAAGTTACATCGCAACAGGGCGGGCACTAGGCAAGATTAACATTAGCAAGATCAGCATTATTGGAGTCAGCAAAAAGGTAAAGAACATGCAGTGGAGCGGTGGCCAGGATAGAAATATCTGGATTTATCTTCAAATGAGTTGAATGACTTTATTCTATGCTGCACTTTCCACTGCGCTCAAAATGCAAAGATACTCAGCAGAAGCTCATCATGGTTAAAAAGGGGGCAGGTGGGATTTGGGAAGTAAGGGAATCAGAAACAAAAGAAACACCGAGCCCATGAATCCCCTCCTTAGCTCTGCTGTGCCGTAACCAGGTCCAATTGTTTTCATAGAAATAATTTCCTCAAGACTGGTGTTCAGGCATCCATTTGCAATTTCCTGTAGAGCTTGGCCAACTGCAGGTCAAGGGGGTTTTTGTAGCTATTTATAAACAGCATTCTGGCTCATTTAAAACGCTTTCTATTGTAGTCCATTTATTGAATCAGTCGATGGGATTAAAGATTAATAGGTCATATATTACAGCTTCATGACATTGTGGAGGTCACTTTTTCAGAGTCTAGATCAATGAATGTCTCTTCAAATGCCACATCCTTCCAATTGCACCACTAGCCTCAGCTACTGCTCAATTCAGCTTTTCAACATCACTTACTCACTATTCATAGAATCCCTACAGTGTAGAAACAGGCCATTCGGCCCAACAAGCCCATACCGCCCCTCTGAAAAGCATCCCACCCTGACTCATTCCCCTACCCCTTGCATTTCCCCATGTCTAACCCACCTAACCTAAATATCCCTGGACACAGCGGGCAATTTATCATGGCCAATCCATCTACCCTGCATATCTTTGGACTGTGTGAGGAGACCGGAGTACCCAAAGGAAACGCACGCAGGCAAGGGGAGAATGTGCATATTCCACACAGACAGTAGCCCAAGGGTGGAATTGAACCCGGGACTCTGGCACTGTGAGGCAGTAGTGCTAACCACTGAGCCACTGTGCCGTGCCTAAATCTCCAGTATTAATCTCTGTGAATTAGGCTTCATACCCAATATTCACATTCTCTCACACTGTTGCCATGCTTCAAATCCACATCTCACAAGCCTGCACATTATACCACCTATTCGACATGACAGTTATATATTTAAGTACTTTGCACAACACTCACTGGTCAATTTTCCTCCCACTTGCAGGAGAAGGTGGTGCATAGCGAGATGTAATATCAGCAGCTAAGCAGACAGGCACGAAACTGTCTGAATGTTCTACACAATGGAGGTTATGCTGCTGGCCATTATAGGAAGGGTTATTGCTGGGTCTATGGGCACCTTTGGGACTAAAGTCACAGAAAATCATGACATTCTCCTACTCATCCTTATGTTGCACTTCTCCCTCATTCCACAATGTCTTCTGACTGATATGCTGTAGATGGTTGAATCATCCATATCTTACTTTCTCTCGCCCCTACACTAAAACCTTCACAACCAACCTTCCATTCAACTACCTAAGAACTGCCCATCAATGGATGAAGAGCAGGAAGACAGTGATGACAAAGTTACACTGAAATTTGGTTTTACATTTGCAACCATCAATTCAGACAACAGAACTGTGTGTAAATTATACATGCATAAATACTAAATTTGAATGTGCTGGGGCACTGGGCAGTAATATACGTTCACTTGAACTGAAGAAAAGGAAAGTACCAGTATGCTATGCACCACTTTCTCCTGCACGAGGGAGGAAAGTGTTGCATGTGACTGTTGTGCAAGGTTCTTAAATATCTACTAAATCTGCTGCATGTGACTGGATTGGCCTTTTCCCTCCTCACTAACCATGGCCCTAGGCACAACATCCAAGTGAAGCAGTGATTTACTTGCACTTTGCTCAGTCCAGTCTACGATCTTTGCTGTTCACAATGTGGCCTCCTCTACAGTGGGGAGATAAAATGACTGCTTTGGATGACTGGGTTTTGCACAGACTCAGAGATCATCTTTTCCAACGGAATGAATGCTGCACTGGAAAGGTTAAGCTGAAGTCATACAACCTCAACATGCTGCCATGGAATGCAGGATTACTGCCATCTTGACTTTACATACAACTGTGCAAAGGGATTTCTAAACATTACTGCAATCTGTTCTCTAACTGATCCTGAAAAACTCTGCAGCTGAGAACTGTTGCTGAAAGCCTGAGCTGCAATTCCTCAATCTCCTAGCAGCTCACCCTGATCTGTATGATTTCCAATTATTCTCCGATAATCATTCAACGGGGAAACTCTACTAAGTCAACCATATGTAGAAGTAGGTATAGCCAGACACAACTGCAGCACAGAAGTCTATTTGCACACATGCTTTTAAAGTTGTAAAAAGACAAACTTCAGCACAAAGATCACTCCTTGTGGATTATTAAAACTTTAAAAGTGTGGAAAGCAACCAAAACATGGTTGCAAACACAGAATATATAATTCAGCAACCAACCTGGAAGTAGTTAATGCTCCCTTTATATAGCATTAGGCTGTGAATGTGTGTTCAGCTGTGGGAAGTCATGAACATAAAATCTAGGATCAGGGATAGGCTATCTATCCACCATTTGCTTTGATCATGGCTTATCTCATCTCGGCCTCAAATCGACTTTCCTGACTGCGCTGCATAACTGCTGAACCCATTACTAATTAAAAATTAATTTCCTCCTTAAATTTATTGAAGGTTCTGGCATCCACCACATTCTGGGGTAGTGAATTCCATAGATTCCACAGCCCTTTGAGAGAAGTAATCGTTCCACATCTCTGTTTTGAATCTGCTACCCATTATCCTAAAACTATGACTTCTCTTTCTAGATATCCCCAGGGAGGAAGCAGACTGGAATGTGGTGCTCCAAGATAACAATCCTACTGTCAAATCAGAGTTGCATATTATGATTTATCTACTTTGTATGCCCTAAGAGTACAATGGGCACACGCAAGCCTTGTCATCACATGGACTGTTTTCAAGACAGCCAACCCATTTTCAAACATTAATGTTCCATATTAAGTCCCCATTAGCAGATTTTCTTTCTCCTCAGCTCACCATTATCCACTTCTTTGTCTGCCCAACTGCTGTGTCTCCATCTCGGGGCTCCATCTCCATCTATCATTTCCTCCTTCCCCTTCCTGTTCACCATATATAACATGATTTCCTAAATACAATTCCTAAATGAAATAGGGTCACTGAACTAGAAATGTTGACTCTGCTTTTTCTCCACAGATGCTGCCAGACCTGCTCAGTTTCTCCAGCAATTTCTGTTTTTGTTTCAGATTTACAGAATCTGCAGTTCATTGTTTGTTTTTAATTACAGCAGTGAACATTGATTTCTTAACGTTATGTTTTCTTTTGCTTTCAAATACTTCTATAAACTGAGTGCGTAAGAGACTTCTGGGATAGAGAAATATTTGAAAAGCAGATATAAAAAAAACAAGTGATTGAGAAATGATCAAAAACATAAACAGCAATTTTTACCATATCATAAAAATATACTACCTTTACTTATGCCCACTTACTTCTGCAATGTTGCAATTACATCACTTATTTCAATAAAACCATGACGTGTTTATGCTTCAGCTATTAATTCACTGTTGCCGGTGATCTGAAATAAATCTTCAATGCAAATGTGTAAACTTGTGGAAGAGGGTGTTTTCAATTCAATAAACATTAGATTTCATTTAAGCTCAGGTCCAAGACAGCAGGTTCACAACAAGTTAATTGTAAATATTTAATGCAAATCTCCTGTTGATTTTGGCATGCAGCTGCTAAAAAGAAATGTCTGGCAATTTATTAGTACTTCATTAGGCTAAAACTACATATAAAAATGCATGTTAGATATCTGACTTGGTGGGTGATAGTTTTCTGTAAAATCCTTGGAGAACTGCACATCCATGGTTAAAGCAATAACGTGGCATTATGTGTGCAGTCAGCCTATAAATAATCTGGCCAGTCATTGCAATTGTTGCTAATTAATTGACTTGGTTACCTAAAACTGAGCAATTTGACCTTTATAGGAAAAGTAATTTCATTTTTGTTTGAGACTGCTATATTTGAAGAGGAAAATAGAAGGGATTCACATTTATGTGGTACTAATCATGTCTCTCCAGTCTTTCAATGTACTTCACAGAAAATGTAATGCTTTGAAATGCAAATACCAGTTGTCCCACAAGAACCCACAAAAAGCAATCAACTGAGCCAGCAGTTGATCTGCTTTACTTTGCTGGGGGATTGTTATCTGTGAGAATTTCATGTGCTTTTACAAATGTGATCCCCAATGTCTGCTGGACAGACAGAATCTTGGCTCAATGCTTCAAATACAGGCAGCCCCCAGAAAAACACGTAATTTACACTATAAAACATAAGAAATAGGAACAGGAGTAGGCCATTTGGCTCCTCAAGCCTGCTCCATCATGCAATAGGGTCATGGCTGCTGTCAAATTCCTTGTCCAATGTTCCTGCCCTTACCCCATACTTCCCCCATAAAACCCTAGGCCTGTCAGCCTGGTATTTGTTTTCAAACCTGGAAATCAACCAAAATCCCTCAACTGGCTGCTTGTTGTAAAATGAAAGTAATTGACAACAATGCCACATGACTATGTTAAAAGAATTTGCACGCACAATCACTTGTAGTTACATGTTACCCTGTATACATCGATTAAGAAAATATACATATGTAAATTTTCTTTACAGAACATTTCACACACTAATAAAATCTGTATGCCAATTCTAATAAGTCCCACCTATATCTGTCCCTGCGCACACTTTTCGTTAAAATTTCTTAAAGTGTTCAAGTCTTTCCTGTGTAAGTTGGTGTCTGTGTAAGTTGGCGCCACTAGTTGTTTGATTTAAAGGAAAGTGCTTCTTGTTTTCTGGCCCAAATACCACTGCGCAAATACCAGTGAGCTTTGTTGTGGTTCACACACTGATGACAACTTTGCCAGATAGTTCACAAAGCCAACACATGGTTGTACAACTTTCACGTTTGTTGGTTATGGCATCTGTGCAACAGCTTTCACCCTGTCAGAACTCGGGTAAAGTACTTTTGCTGTCAGTACATGGTGTTTGGACTTGACTTCAGGTATCTTCAGTTGCATCTTTTTGTTGTTCAAATTTAGCTCCATTTGGTGTGATAGTCACACTAGATCCTGTACATGCTACACAATGGATTCGCTCTTTCAATATGTTTCCACTCCCAGAGTCTTGCAGATCGTCCATGGTAGCTTTCACCCTGCGAAAATCCCTCACTGTCTCATGCTGCCTATGTTGATACTTTTCCAGTGCAGTGGACATGACAAAAGGTGCCACGTTCTGTATCTCACAAATGGCACCCAGAGTCTACTGCTTTCATCCAGCTTCAATTGCCAGTAACCATCCTCCACATAGAGGGCGGTAAAAATCTTAGCTGTACCAAGTCGCGGCAAAATTTCTTCAATGGCTGGCATAGAGTATAAAGATCTCCCAAGCTTTATTGAGGTCCTTTGGAATAATGCATACTCACAGCTTTCCCCTGCTACAATGCTACTAATCCAACATATAGGAATTGTCGAGATAACAAGCATGGGGCTGGATGAACACAGCAGGTCAAGCAGCATCATAGGAGAATTGTCACTTTCTTCTGTCATGGCCCGAAGGCATAAAAGGAAACCTTAACCTGTACTTTTGAAAAAAAATCTCCTCTCCTCTTTTTTTTCAAATACACGCATCTCTGGGCTGCGAACATGGCTGCTGCTGATCACAAGATAACAGTTAACCATAATTTTGGGTAAGATCTGTTCAGCAGTAACCAGGAAATAAAGGACAACATCATCCTCCTGGAATGTCAAACTCCTTCCATTGTACTGTTTTTCCAGTTAACATAACAGAACATTTTAAAAAATGCCTAGGATGTCTACATTCAGCTAATTTGGATTGCAGAAGAGCTTTGAAATGTATTATGCATGGAATGGTGCTAATGCCCTTCACAGATATCCACCAAAGGATACTCTAGTTTTGACAAAAATATCAAAACTGCCTTGTTAGCTGAATATGTAAACTGGGAGTCCCAGTTATGTGACTGAAACTATTGGTTTATAAACAGCATTAATTATAGCTTTGACTTCTTTCCTGATTCTGTTTTTATATTCATCAGGGCAGAATACAACAAAGAAGCTTCACAGTCAGCTAAAAAGACTGTTTCTAATGTTGGTGTTTCCTGAAACTCTGATTTATGGAAAGAATCCTGTATTTAAAGAATTGCTTGGCAGAACTTGATTATTGTTGAAAATGTGTCCTGCATATCTTCGCTCTGCAACAATACTGTCCCTCACACGTCTGGAGGAAGTGGCATTGTGATTGAGCGAGTTTGAACCTCCCACATCTCTTCCCCATTCTACAGGGGTCTTCAGCTGAAGGGGATTCACCCAGAGGCTGGTCAGTCACTGCTGAAAGTTAGTTTGTCCTGGCCTTGCTGACACATTTGTTCCTAATCCATTTCTCTGTGCCTCAAAAATGAGAAGTTCCTTGCTGTGACTCAATCCATTCATCACTGTTCCGATGAAACTGTGTGGGGAATATCAGAAATAGGAAATAGTATTATGAGCAGTCAGCTTTTGCATCACTCACAGTTTAGCATTATCCTCCATACAGTGGGACCTGGAGCACTCTGACGAGGAAGCCTAATGAATGTCTCTACATGGGCCTTGATGTGAGGACCTTATTTTGAAGCATGCAGCACAAGCGAAGTCACAGATATACGTAGATTGTTAGGTGCTGTACAATCACTAACACCTAATAACCTCACCCCCTTGTCACTCAAGAAAAGCAGCATTGTATAAAACAGCATGTTAGCCCAATCCCACAGAAACTACATATAATCTCTCGTCCATATAAAAATTTGCATACCCCACAAATTTTCACTCTAGGGCTACACAAAGTCTGAGGCAGTAAAATGGGCTCACATCAGGAAATATTTGAGAAAAATTGGCTTTGTCAAAATGAAGATTTTTAGGAGTGTGTCTGTTCTGCATTATGATCTCAACTATGAAAGTAACAGAGTTTTAAACAGAGCTAACCCTTACAAATCAAAAACGAATCTTTTTTGAAAACTACTAAATTTTGTTTGGCTGTTTTTCAGGATTAAGAGTTTTATCCTACTTTGTAATTGTACACATATTTGAGATTGATCCAATATTTAGATGTAGCCATAAAATTTGACGCATGTAATTGAGGAGCTTGTTTACAACTATATTTCAATATTTATGTTTTGACTCTGAATTGACTTCCTTTCTTTGTGTATAAATTCCTAGAGAAGCTAAATTTCCTTTGGAGAAATACATTGTGGACTGATGTCGCCAAAATAACTTTGAATGGTTCTGAAATCTTGAAGGTTCCTACTGAGTAGAAAAACCAGCTTTTACTCATCTGCCAGTACAGTTCGACTGGCAAGTTAAACAATTTGCTGAAACTTCAATCAGGATAACAAGATAGGCAAATACCATGTCCAGTTTTTATAGTGCAATAATGGTGGCATGCAGCTAATTGTTTGTTTGTTATGTTGATATGTTATGCTTCAAGTTAACATAATTAAACAATTCATTAATAAGTCAGAAGTGTACAACCACAGAGAAACATTTTTGTGAACCCAGATTTAATACGACAAAGCTTCCCTGGTTTTGATTTGCAAAATCAATGAAATTGAATGAAATTGGCCAAACCAGTTTAAGTGATCGTTTTGATGAATGAAATGAAAGAATGAAATGAAATTTGAAATATAATTGAATTTTGCACCATCTTTTAAATAGGTACAAAATTCCAAGCACTCAAAAATTGGGCCCCATTCACATAACATGCTACACTCTCACATTGAAATTGTGAGTTTCCACCAACTCCTCTGGGTCAGAAAGACTCTACAAAATGCATTAATTTACCTCAGTGAACATGCAAGCCAACAGGAAAGATTTAAAAGCCTTTCACATAAAAAAAAACATTATCTTACTCAGAAAGTAATGAAAGCACAAACAAAGCTTTGAACGATTCAGCATAGTTTTCTTCTTAAATTGACTTGCAGTGACATTAAAGGCTACTCAAGGTAGAGGGATAGATGCATTTAATAAAAATGCCTTTTGTTGGTGACAAATACATTACCAGCAGTATTCATAAAACAACAACTGGTTACTGCTCTTAGATGTATGTAGGAATATGGTTTAATGAGAAGAAGCCTTTTCTTGTGAATTGCATTGTAAGCAGCATATAGTGCAGGGTGCAATCAGGTTTCATTGGCCCCAGCCTCCTAAATTCTGATAACAAGATTATCTTTACAACTGAGTGTTCTGGAGTTGCACATCAGGAGCATTCAGAGTTCCTAACACAGCTGATTCAGAGGGAATTGCCAGAGAAATGGAAGATTCTGATGGGCAATTGCCCTGCATTTGGATCCCACAAAAAGCCCTTGAAGTCAGAGAATTCCAAGAGACATGGCTCACTGAAGCTTAGTAGCTGCCCGGAAAAGGTTAAAGGATTAAAGTTGCTGTGAAATAGGGGGAATAGCACTGCAACATCTGTCATGTAACTATGATAGTGGACTTTACCGATAATGCAATGCTAAGTTTCATGGAGGATGTGGGTCTAGGATGGGAAGGGGAGACCGAGCGCAGTATTCACTCCCTTTTTGACGTAACCTGTTACTTACTCAGCTGGTATGGCACCTTTACCACATTGGTACACCCACTGTGACCAGGTGTGGAGATGTTGAAAGGGTGCTTCCACTGTAGGACAGGTCTGGGTGTGGGTTCTCCAGCAGAGACTGGACAGAGGGTGCCAGATCATCATGGCATGCTGTGCTCTGCACCATTCAAGCTGACTTTGAGACGGTGTGATAGATGATGAGAAACTGGAAGAATGAGAGCAAACTTCAAGAGGAAGGACAAGGTTACTGAGGAGGCTCTGCTTGTGCATGACAGAGCTCAGTTACAAGCCAGAGACAGGACCCAATAGGCCCTTGGTTCCAATCTAATGAAGGCAGTGTGTAGCAGACCACCATGGACTGTAGGATGGTCACTGGTCACATTGCTAGCATTTAGTTTTCATCGTGGTGGTGAACTATGCCGTCTACTCAACTTGTTTGAATTCACTTTCCCTGGCTGTAAATTAAAAGTCATATTTGGAATTGTTTGATTGTTTTCATTTATGTGATGTTGCTGTAATGGACAATGACAAGATGTAGAGCTCCAGTGGGCATCTGGGGCGGAGTAGTTGTGACTTGGAGAGGGTGTTAGCTAAGGACAAAAAGTGCATGGCATGGTGTTTAAACAGTAATTAAGACAAAAGAATGATTTTGTATTTGTGATGGAGTGTCAACCGTGCCAGTTACGTACTGAGATCAGCATGGATTATTGTACAAATGTGTTGCAGGTGAGGGCCAATTGCACCAGTCGGCCAATTCACATTGTGGTCCACAGCCACCTTTTAAAGATGACATTGGTGCCAGGAATGTGAGTTGCCCTGGGCTCAGTGCATGGAGATGGGGCTAGAATCAGATTAGAGTGACGTGACAGGATGGCAGGGTAGGTAATCAATGATAGTAGGAACTGCAGATGCTGGAGAATCTGAGATAACAAGGTGTAGAGCTGGATGAACACAGCAGGCCAAGCAGCATCAGAGGAGCAGGA
>JAHRHZ010000126.1:5647413-5676205 GCA_024137785.1 Ginglymostoma cirratum | reverse complement strand
CTGTCTCAAACCTCTATGAGCTTTCTACTTCTAACATACACTTCCTAGGATTTACTATACCCTATTCACAGGTTCATACCACTGTATTTGAACTGTTTGTCCGAAAAGACTGGTAATACTCATTTAATAAGGCTGGAACAGGCTGTTCCTCGGTCTTTGAGGGTTGGCTGATGTTTCAGGATCTGTAGTTGTTGATTTGGATTTCTCTCGTCTATGGCTGGTTCTGGACTTTGGGTCATTCGAGGTGCTGTTTCTGGGTCTGCTCAGTTGGATGATGCTCAGACTGCTATCCGTGCTGCTTGCTACCAGTTAAAGGTGCTGTATGGAGAAGCCATTGAAGAAGGTGCAAAAGCAGAAACCTAGGGGTCCAGGTTACCCATTTTATCCCCATCTTTGTGCCTTTCTCAAAGATTCTACAACCTGTGTCCAACACAAGCATCAAACGGGGACAGGAAGATCCAATGAGGGGACTACTTTCCATATTTGCAGGTCACAGATCATGGTTTTGAACCTTCAGTTGCCAAGTGCTGCCCTTGTCGCACTGTGCCTCTGGTGAGCTATGAGCTGGGGCCCACCAAGTTTGTGTAACATTCTTCCAACAAGGCAGCTTCACTGGACGTGGCAGCAACGGTTCATTCTGATACAATGTGACTGTTAGTTCCCGGCCAGGCAGTTCCAAACCTGTCAGGTTTCAACAGGAAGTTGATTGTTCAAGGCCTGTCTACATGAATACTGTCTGCCCCAGTTCAGTAGTTTGCAAATTGCAAAGCCTGGCTAGTTTAAATTTGGATTGCACATTTCAAGTTTCTAATATATGCTCATGAAAAAATGTCAATGTTTCTGTAATAATCCTAGAGGTCAAGGGTCACCTGACTACAGCTGCGGTCACTGTTAACCCAATTATGATGGGATTTCTCCCGTCTGATCACTGACTCCCTCCTTCATGAACAGACGCCAATCCCACGACCACTGACTCCCAGTCTCTTCGCAATCAGACCTCTGTCCCGTCATTATCGAGTCCCAACGCCTCCATGATCAGACCCATACCCTGCTATCACTGACTTCCACCAGTCATGACGGTGAATATAAACCCTCAAATGCTGATCCTATCTCACATACGATCACACCCCATTATTCATTTTACATTGCTGATCAGTCCCCACTAACTTAAAGTGCCAGCCCCCTCCCAACAATCTGACACACTCCTTGAACATAAAGCACCAGACACATTTCTTTGTCATCAATCCTTTTCTGTACCCCCTTTTTTAAACACCAATCCTAAAAGCAGTTCTGTAACCCACCTCTCCTGCCTTCCTCTACTTCAACAACACAAAATTATCTGTTCCTGAGCATTGGCATCTGTTGTGGTGTATACTGGCACGTTAACGACAATGGTATCATTTGCAAACACTCATCGCGGATTTTTTTTTACCCTGTTGGTTAGTTTATTTGAGAGAGGAAAACAACATTACATGTTATGAAGCAGAGATTATAGCAAACCAACTGATTTCTGCGTGTGTGGTTTGCAAAGCCAGATGCCAGCTGTTAGGAAGAGTTGCAACAGCATGTTGAGATTTTAAAGGTGGATTTTCTTAAAGCCAGGCACAAGTGAAACCTAGCCCACCCCCACTCAACATGCCAATCCTGTTCTAACACAGTGCCAAATCTGTCAATCAAGCTGGCTTCTGGTCAGAAATCCTGTTTGAAAAAAAAATCAATAAAAAGAACTTGGAAATAATTGGAATATCTGTGAGTCTGAGATCACCAATAACTTCCTGTGTAAGACATGCATATTGTCAGGACTACCCACATTGCAACCTTAACCTTACAAGGGATGCTGGATTTCCAGCCTACAGTCTAACCAATGCACCAAGAATGCCATCTGACTGAAAGTTGCCCATGCTTTGTCAGACTTCTGTCACATGAAAGGATTCTAGCCAAGTGAAAATGGAGCTTGAACACTGAAACTTGCCAGATCTTCCAGATTGGTGACAACAGATCCTGTAGGAGACAGAGCACAGGCAGCAGCTTTACTCCTAGGAAAGATAATTATCTCATAAAAATAACAATCAAAACCAATTTGCTTTCTTGCATGGATGACATCTATTTGCACCAGTCACCAAAGTAATTATTATGATTTGCTGAAGCTGAAAATCTGTTTTTTTGGAGTTGTGCTGCTGACCAATAATCCGAGAATAATACCATCTTTATACACCTGGAATAAACAAGCTAATTACTATAATTTATATTTTCATTTTAATTTGAAGAAAACTAATTGCAACGGTTATTTAATTTTCATACTGGTGAAGTTAAGAAAATGGTTTAGAATGTGAGCATGTAATTAAATCTTTATAAATTTGGCTTAGCTGTACAATGTTTCATTAACTAGATGCCTGGCCGTCATTATTAGGAAGCTTAACTTCCTGTGTTTAACAGTTCTTCAAAATAAGTTAAACATGAAGACCTTTGCGTTGTAAGGGTAGGCATCTATAGCAAAGGTCTCCTCATCAAACTTTATATTTGAATTTGGTCTGAATTATTTCACATACAACATGATAGAAATGACACATTCACATACATCAACCTTTAGAACTCATGCTTGATTTCAGAAAATTTGATGTTTTATCCGAATTATTATTGTTGTTTTTGAGTTTCACAGACTACTCAGCATTCAAATTGTCAAGGTACTGTAATCTCCTTCACCGTCAAAAGCCACATTAACAGAATATATGGAAAAAAAATCTACTTTAAATTGAGTGCTGATAATTAAATGTCCACTACATATTGTAATATGAGTATTGCTGGAAATACAGGTCGATGTGCTAAAAGATTGGCCTTATGACCTGAATTATTAGCTTACATAGAACATAGAACAATACAGCGCAGAACAGGCCCTTCGGCCCTCGATGTTGCACCGACCTGTGAACTAATCTAAGCCCACCCCCTACACTATCCCATCATCATCCATATGCTTATCCAAGGACTGTTTAAATGCCCCTAATGTGGCTGAGTTAACTATACTGGCAGGCAGGGCATTCCACGCCCTTACCACTCTCTGAGTAAAGAACCTGCCTCTGACACCTGTCTTAAATCTATCACCCCTTAATTTGCAGCTATGCCCCCTCGTACCAGCCAACGTCATCATCCTAGGAAAAAGACTCTCGCTATCCACCCTATCTAATCCTCTGATCATTTTGTATGTCTCTATTAAATCCCCTCTTAGCCTTCTTCTCTCCAATGAGAACAGATCCAAGTCCCTCAGCCTTTCCTCATAAGACCTTCGCTCCAGACCAGGCAACATCCTGGTAAATCTCCTCTGCACCTTTTCCAATGCTTCCACATCCTTCCTGTAAAGGGGCAACCAGAACTGTACGCAATACTCCAAGTGAGGCCACACTAGCGTATTGTACAGTTGCAGCATGACATCACGGCTCCGGAACTCAATCCCTCTACCAATGAAACCTAACACACCGTATGCCTTCTTAACAGCACTATCAACCTGGGTGGCAACTTTCAGGGATCTACGTACCTGGACACCAAGATCCCTCTGCACATCCACACTACCAAGAATCTTTCCATTGACCTAGTATTCTGCCTTCCTATTATTCTTCCCAAAGTGGATCACCTCACATTTATCTGCATTGAACTCCATTTGCCACCTTTCAGCCCAATTCTGCAGTTTATCCAAGTCTCCCTGCAACCTGCAACATTCTTCCACACTGTCCACCACTCCACCGACTTTAGTGTCATCTGCAAACTTACTAACCCATCCACCTATGTCTGCGTCCAAGTCATTTATAAAAATGACAAACAGCAGTGGTCCCAAAACAGATCCTTGGGGCACACCACTAGTAACCGGACTCCAGGCTGAATATTTTCCGCTCTTTGCCTTCTATCAGAAAGCCAGTTTCTAATCCAAACTGCTAAATCCCCCTCAATCCCATGCCTCCGCATTTTCTCCAATAGCCTACCATGTGGAACCTTATCAAAGGCTTTACTGAAGTCCATGTACACCACGTCAACTGCCCTACCCTGATCCACATGCTTGGTCACCTTCTCAAAAAACTCAATGAGGTTTGTGGGACACGACCTGCCTTGACGAATCCATGTTGACTATCTCCAATCAAAGATTACTGTGTAATCTTGATGCTGAAATAGACAATATAAAAGCTATCTTAAGGGTCACCCTGATCAGATCATTGTTTATAGAACATTGTGCAAATCCACAAATCACTCTAAGGCCTGTACTGTCTGTCCTGAATAGTGCCAAGTCTCCCTTAAATTACACAGTAAGGGTAAACTATTTCAAAAATATGAACAAATGATGAAGATAGCCATGCTTTATGCTTACTGCTTCTATACACTCGCAACATCAGTGATATTCTCCAATATCAAGTCAAGGAATCAGTTTTATCTAGAAGTAATGTATATGAATTTCAGTGTCAGTGTGATACCATCTATACAGGGTATCAGTTAGATTTGGATTATGGCTCATTTATGCTTGCTGGAAACTATGTCTTCTTAGCCAAGCCTCTATCTAAATAGGAACCGAACTGGAAGAGGATAAAATTGTGATGGGTTATGTGCTGTTGGGGGAGTGGGGAAGGATAAAAAGGAAAATCTATGATTGGGTTGAGGTCAAAAGACAATAAAAAACAAAGGTATTTTGAAACAAAAGGCAAAGGGAGTGGTAATGATTGTAATAAAGAGACAAAGTATTTTGTCTAGAGAGAGCCAAAAATGCTAGAATGTTGAATTGTTCCGTCTGAAAGCAAAAAAAAGGAAAACAAGATTCAAACTGGCCTTTAGCCAAAGAAGAGCAGGCAGCTGATCGTCTAAAATATTTGAACTCGATGCTGAGTCCTGAAGGCTTCAAGCTGCCTATGGGAGTTTACGTACTGTTCTTTAAGCTTGTCTTGAGCTTATTGGGAACTCTGCGACAGGACAATGAGCAGGACAGCTCAGTGGTGAATAACAATGACAAGCAATTAGAATTTAGGAACCTATTTGCAGGCTGAGTGGAAGGGTTCTGCAAAGCAGTCACACAATTAGCATGTGATCTCTCTTCAGTAGAGGAGGTCACATGGTGAATAAAGAATACAGTAAAGTGAATTGACAGAAGTACAAGTAACTCATTTGCTAGCACCTGGCAGAAATGTTTGGGGCACCAGATGATGAGGAGAGAGTTGGTAAAAGGCTAAAGTGGTACACCTTCTGCAATTGTGTGGGAAGCTGTTTTGGGAATGGGACAAGATGGTGGGGTGATTCAGGAGTAGATCTGGACAGTTATAGGGAATGGTCCCTTCAGAATACTGACAGGAGAGAGGAAGGGGCATGTCTTTGTTGTGCCATCAAGCTTCGGGTGGTGGATTTGTTAAATACGGATTGCTTTTAAACAGAGATACTTCAAGCCAGACACATTCCGGACTGTAACTCTCCTACATAAAAAATATTGGAGAAAGCTTTATATGAAAAAGTACAATAGTCTCCAATACTCCAATACTGTCCCCTGCACCTGGGCCACTGTCTCTGACCTTTTGCCTGCATTTGATCTTTTGGTCAAGAACTGCCGATGTGACATTGCTTTACATTCTATGTCCCTCTCACTCAGTCAGGCCTATCTCCCTTTTAACATGCTGCACTCTGTTCCCTCAGGTCTAACCCAGATCTTGTTATTAAGCCTAGTGCCTATCGGAACAGGCAAGTCAGAGGCAATAGAAAGAGTAGAACTTAGAACAATCAACATCGATAGGGAAACGATACTTAGCAAACTATTAAGGTTGAGGGCAGACAAGTCCCCCCGGCCCACATCCTAGGGTATTAAAGGAAGTGGTGGCGGAAATAGTGGATCAATTGCTTACAATATTCCAAAATTCCCTGGACATGGGAAAGATTCCAGTGGATTGTAAAAATGCTAATGTAATGCCACTATTCAAAAAGAGAGGGAGGCAACATGTGGGAAATTACAGACCAGTTAGTTTAACATCTGTTGTTGGCAAAGTGTTAGAATCAATTATCAAGGAAGCAATATCAGGATATTTGGAAAGTCAAAACACTATCCATCAGAGTCAGCATGGTTTTATGAAGGGCAACTCATGTTTGACTAATTTGTGAGAGGTCTTCGAAGATGCACCAAGCGATTAGATAATGGGGATCTTGTAGGTGTAATATATCCGGACTTCTGGAAGGCATTTGATAAGTTGCCACACAAAAGGTTAATTCCCAAGGTTGGATCATATGGGATTAGGGGTCATTTATTAGCTTGAATAGGTGATTGGCTGATGGACAAAAGACAGAGAGTCAGGATAAATGTTTTTTTTCCTGGATGGCAAGATGCGTCTAGTGCGACGCCACAGGGTTCAGCCCTTGGACCCCAGCTATTTACAATCTACATTAACGACTTAGATACAGGGAAAGGAGGCTCTATAGTCAAATTTGCGGACAACATAAAAACAGGTTTGATGGTAAATTGCAATGAAGAAATAAGAAATTTACAGATGGATATAGATAGGTTAGGAGTGTGGGCCAAAATGTGGCAGATGGAGTTTAACGTGGATAAGTGTGAGGTCATGCATTTTGGTCAGAAAAATGGAAGGGAACTTATTATCTAAATGGGGAGGGACTTCGGAGTGCTCTGGTGTAGGGAACTGGGTGTCATCTTTCATGAGTCACAGAAAACTAGCACATGCAGGTACAGCAGATAATAAAGAAAGCAAATGGAATGTTTTTTTTTACTGCTAAAGTAATAGAATATAAAAGTAAGGAAGTATTGTTGCAACTATACAAGGCATTGGTGAGATCACACCTGGAGTATTGTGCACAATTTTGCTCCCGTTATTTGAGGAAAGATGTGGTGATATTGGAGACAGTTCAGAGGAGGTTGACTAGATTGATCCCAGAGATGAGGGGTTTGTCATATGAAGAGAGGTGAAACAGTTTAGGCCTACACTCTCTGGAATTTAGAAGAATGAGGGGAAATCAAATTGAGGTATTAAAGATGATAAAAGGTATAGATAAAATAGACATAGAGTGGATACTTCCTCTTGTGGGGCATTCCATGACAAGGGGTCATTGTTTTAGGATAAAGGGTAGCAAATTTCAAACAGAGTTGAGAAGAAACTACTTCTCCCAGAGGATTGTGAGTCTGTGGAATTCGCTACTCCAAATTGCAGTGGATGCTGGGACTGTGCGTAAATTTAAGGGGGAGTTAGATAGATTTTTAACTGGTAATGGGTTGAAGGGTTATGGGGAGAAGGCAGGAAAATGGGAGTGAGAAGCATATCAGCTGTGATCAAATGGTAGAGCAGACCCCAAATGGGCTTATTCTGCCCCTATATTTTGTGAACTTATGAACTCTCAAACACTTTATCCCAGCTCACCCCAGATCATGGCCTCACTGTTGAACATCAGGCTGAAATTTCTAGGATTTTTACTGATGTCATGTCCTCCAGAGATCACTCCTCCACAACCTCCCAACTCATAGTCCTCCAACTTTACAGAGTCCACTTCTCTTTCCTTTATTCTTTCCTTTATTTGTTAAAGGGGTGGTTCTACGTCCTTTCCAAAATTCACAAACAGGACTGCCATGGCAGACCCATCATTTCAGCCTGTTACTGCCCCACTGAATTTATTTCTTCCTATCTCCACTCTATTTCTTCCCTCCTTGTTCAGTTACTTCCCACTCACATTCGTGATCCTTCTGAAGCCTTATGTCGGTTCCACAATTTGCAATTTTCTGTTCCTAGCCAACACCTCTTCACCATGGCTGTGCAATCTCTCTGCACATACATCTATCATCAGGATAGTCGGAATTACATCACTGTTGAATATTTTTTATTTGTTCTATGTGTACTGGTCATCGCTCTCTCAAAGGTGTGCTTTTGTTTCTAGGTCAAACATAACAGCTGCTATTCTTATGACAGTTTTGTTTTACCCCTCTAACCCATGGCAGACAGCGTTCTCTCCAACCTCTCCTGCTGCAAGTTCAAACCAGTGGAACAAATCCTTCGTATCATAGAGATGGCTACGCATGAGATGGATAAATTTTTGGATTGCGTAATGATGCCTGTTCCACTGAATTCTTCCAAACATTCTTCGAGAACTATCCTATGGACAGCACTGCCACTAAATTATGGGGCAACCTCACAAAATTAAAATCAAATGATAAAATTCTAGTCTTAAATCTCTTCAGTTAATATCATAATAGCCCCACCTGTCACAGAAAGCTTGAAGTGAACATATAGATAACATATCCTTATATTCTAGGTCATGTGGCTAAGGCAAGGTTAAATGCGATTGTCATTATGAAGGGTCCTAGGGCCAGAAATTCATTACAGGCTAAGGTTATGAACCACCTAGGTCAGATGGAGACATCAGAAAGTTAGATGGAATCAATCGCAAGAAATGAAATCTGTAGTGGGGTTTCGAAAAATCATCTCAATGCTTAAGGGAATTTTGACGGAGCAAAATGTCATAGAATGATCTCAAAGGCACTGGAGGAGTCAGTCTGATTAGGAGGGGCCAGGAGAAATTGTGATGAGCTGCATATTATTAATGTAGAGATGAAAGTTAATATTATGTCTTCGGATGATGCAAATTGGAGCAGCAGCTAAATACGACATAGGAGGTGCTCTGTGATAGGTCAGCGTACTGCAAAGATAACAGTGCAGAGTGAGAAGACAAATAATTGCAGGTGATTCTGCCAACATGATTCATTAGACAAGGCTGGTTGCTGACTGCTGGCAATAGAGGAGAGGATTTTTTTTTTCATTTTCTCACAAGATGTGGGCATCTCTGGATAGACCAATATTTCATGCCCAACCCATACGTGTTCAGAGGGTAGTCAAGAATCAACTAAATTGCTGTGAGCCGGGAGTCCCATATAAACCAAACCAGGGAAGGCTGGCAGTTTTCCCCCTCTAAAGGACGTTAGTAAACTAGATGGGTTTTTCCTACAATCAACAATGGTTTCATGGTCATCACTAGACCCTTAATTCCAGATTCTTTACTGAATTCAAATTCCACAATCTGCCATGGCAGGATTTGAAACCGGGTCCCCAAAACATTAGGTGGAGAATCTGAGATAACAAGGTGTAGAGCTGGATGAACACAGCAGGCCAAGCAGTTCATCCAGCTCTACACTTTGTTATTTCAGATTCTCCAGCATCTACAGTTCCTATTGTCTCTGAAACAATTTTAACCCCACTGCGAAGCCTCTTCTAAGGATGCCTACCTTGAAGAAGTTACCCTCTGGAAAGACCTCAGTGGATCTCTCTCCCACTGCAACTATCCATCTTCTATCCGCCTCCCCCTCTCTCCCTATTTATTTCAGAACCCACTTCCCCTCCCCCATTTCTGAAGAAGGGTCTAGGCCCGAAACATCAGCTTTCCTGCTCCTCTGATGCTGCTTAGCCTGCTGTGTTCATCCAGCTCTACACCTTGTTACCCCAAAACATTAGCTGAGTTTCTGGATTAATAGTCTAGCAATGGTGATGTCAATCCTATCAAATGCCGTGCTGTCAATCCTATCAAAAAGTAGGGTGGGGAAAGAATAAAAAGGGATAAAATAACAGATACTGCCACAGAAAATGTTATTACAATTTTGCTAGCGATATTTTAGGACCAGCTGCAGGCTTGGAGGCTTGAAAGGAGGGGTTTAAACATGAAGATTTGGGAAGACTTGGGAAAAGACGTGCAAGAAAATGCATGTTCAACGACTTTGTAAAAGAAGGAAGTTTGGAGTTGGGGTGTTAGTTTTTAAGGAAAAAAGTCATGGGTAGGTTTTCTTTTGCAAAAAGTAAATGCTGACAAATTTGAAAGAGTGAGGGACAGAAACTGCTGAGTTGCCAGGAGATAGGTCTCCTGAAGAATGTGTAATGATTGAGAATCTAAGAACAAAAGGCAAAGTCTAGAATTGGAGCCCATCCTTTCAGGAGTGAAATTAATTGGATGGTAGAAATTTGGAACTCTCTTTCACAAATGGCACTTGATCCTAGATGAACTGTTAATTTGAAACCTGAGATTAATAAGACTTTTATGAATCAAAGATGTTAAGGAATACAGAGCAAAGTTAGGTGTTTGGAGTTAGATCACAGATTAACCATATTTTCAGCCATTGGCAGAATAGATATGAGCGACAACTGATCTACTGTTCCTGGATTTCTTAGAGAGGGTATGAGAGGAAACAGATGGAAACCAGATAAACTGTTTTGAAAATGCTCTGTCTTGGATCAGATAACATCACTTGCACTGAAAGATTCCAAGGCTGCTGTTTTATCAACACAGATAGAATCTAATTTGGTGGTCATAAATTGTCACTCAATTACACTATCTGTTCGATGCACATGGCAGGCAGAACAAATTCAATCTTACTGCCTATGAATTATCTGTTCAATTGTTCCCCTTCTCATGAGATTTTGGTACTATCAGTTCTAGTAGAAGTATTTACATCAATCCAGGTCAACAGACGCAAAACCTCTCATCCGAATAGCAGTTATAAGAGTTTAGTTTCATGCCACGCTGCTCCAGGTACCATCAACATAATGTTTGTAATCAGAGCACTGGCACAAAGATGCCTGGAGTTTCAGCACACAGTTTTCCACAGCCTTTGTTGATTTCCGAAAGTCCTTTTATTCAATCAATTGCAAGGCTTGATGGCTGTTGCTGCTGTAGGCAGGAAGCGAGATGTCAATGATTGAATTGCTACACAATAAATTCGACCAACAGAATTCATCTTGGAATCCAGCGAAACTTGGTACTTTGTGACTCATGCGGTGTTCATTAAGGATGTGTTATGAGCTCTGAATTCCTCATTACAGTTACAAACAGAATTATTATGGCAGCAATGATAGAGTCACTGGCTGAGGTTCACAGTGATCACACTGATATTGCTTGGAGCGTGTTACAAAGGAACACAATTATCTGAGTCTGGCAGTTGTCTGTCCAAAGAAGCATATTAAGTCTGCAGTTAGAATAAACTGGCTTGTGAGAAGAGAAATGAGCTCCATCATCCATTACTTGCTTGTTTGAAATTTGGAAATGCCATCACGAGCAGAGCATCTCTGGTTAAAAACATCCATGGTAGCTACATGATTATGGAAAATAGCTAAATAATTGGCCTGATCTTACCCAACATGTCTGGACATCAACAGCTGTTGCACTGGAGAAGAGTGGTTAATTTGGAAACAGATGTCCAAGTCTTTCATGAAAACAGGCAAACAAAAGGCAGGCTATTTGGATCCTCAAGCCTGTACCGCTATTCTGTTGGATTATGGCTATCCTAGGTTAGTTCTCTTCAACTCTTTATTTTGTTGCTTAACAAAACTAAATCAATCAAACTTTTCAAAGCTTTCGTTTGACCTAACCTGAATGAACATTTTGTGCAAGAGTGCTCCGTCTTCCTTTATTCTTTACATAATAAAACATTCTCCCTAACATCACCCCTGAATGGCCGAGCTCTAATTTCACCATTATACTCTCTTCTCTGATATCATCTGTAGAATAGTGGGCTGCATTTTAACTGTTTGGTCCAGCAGCAGGGAATCCCAGTAGAAGGTGAGGAACCTGGAACATTCCACAATGTGTTTTGCCAGTGACTTTTTACTATAGCCTAAATATTAGCATCTGTCTTTCCATTGTCCAACCAAATTACTGTGAGGGCACACAATGATGAATCTTTTTCAACTGAGTTATTTTAAGAGACTTTAAGAAGATGAAAGTTGAAATATTCTGAAAGTGCTACAACAATGGATTCAACATTGCAACACAACAACTTCCTTTTTTGATATCTCCCATGAGTTAATGTTGTGGACTGTAACCATCCACAGTGGGAATCTCCTCCATGCTAGCAAGATGATGATGCCCATTAGAAAGAGCAACATGGCAGGGATGTAGTGCTGTGGTCCTGAATTTGGGGCTAAATAAGACTTAATTAACCCAACCACAGCAGGAAGGATGAGTGATGTGGTATATCCAGGTCTACCCTAATATGGATCTGAACTCAATTCCCTCAATCTCCCTTTACAAGCTTACTCTGGCACAACATTTCTCAGACTCAATTACCTTGACCATAGATAATCAACAAGCTGGTCTACTCAGCTTGTGACATGGTTACGATCTTGACCAAAATTTGAACAAAAGAGCTGAATGTCAGAGCTGACTTGAGAGTACATAAGAACATAAGAAATAGGAGCAGGAATAGGCCGTCTGGCCCCTCGAGCCTGCTCTGCCATTCAATAGGATCATGGTTGATCTTTTCGGGGACTCAGCTCCACTTACCCGTCCGCTCACCATAACCCTTAATTCCTTTACTATTCAACAATCTACCTATCTTTGCCTTAAAAACATTCAAAGAGGTAGCCTCAACTACTTCACTGGGCAGGGAATTCCACAGACTCACAACCATTTGGGAGAAGAAGTTACTTCTCAATTCAGTCCTAAATCTGCTCCCCTTCATTTTCAGGCTATGTCCCCTTGTTCTAGTTTCACCTGCCAGTGAAACAAACTTTCTGGCTCTATCTCATCTATTCCCTTCATAATTTTGTATGTTGCTGTGAGATCCCTCTTCATTCTTCTAAATTGCAATGCGTACAGTCCCAGTTTACTCAACTCTCCTCAAGAGGCAACACTCTCAACTCCAGAATCAACCTAGTGAACTTCCTCTTCAGCCCCACCAGCGCCAATACATCCTTTCTCAAGTAAGGAGAGCAAAACTGCACATAGTGTTCCAAGTATGGCCTCACCAGCACCCTATACAGCTGCAGCATAACCTCCCTGTTTTTACACTCCCTCCCTCTAGCAATGAAAGACAATATTCCAGTTGTTTTATTAACTACCTTCTGCACCTGCAAACCAACTTTTTGTGATTCATGCACAAAGCCACCCAGGTCCCTCTGCACAGCAGCATACTGCAATTTTTCACCATTTAAATAAAAGTCCATTTTGCTGTTATTCCTACCAAAATGGATGACCTCACATTTACCAACATTGTATTTCATCTACCAGACCCTGGCCCACACATGTAACCTATTATATCCCTCTGCAGACTTTCTGTGTCCTCTGCACAATTTGCTTTAGCATTCACTTTATTGTCAACTGCGAACTTTGACACAATACACTTGGTCCCCAACTCCAAACCATCGATGTAAATTGAAACCAATTACAGTCCCAACATTGATCCTTGAGGCACACCACTAGCCACTGATCTCCAACCAGAAAAACACCCATTCATCCCCATTCTTTCCTTTCTGTTAGTTAACCAATCCTCTAAGCATACTAATTTGTGACTCTAATGCACCATATCCACCAGTTCCCCATTGTCAACCATATTCATAATGTCCTCAAAGAATTCCAACAAACTAGTTAAACATGACCTGCCTTTTATGAACCCATGCTGCATCTGCTGATGGACAATCTATATCCAGATGTCTCACTATTTCTTCCTTAATGGTAGATTCAAGCATTTTCCACACTACAGACATTAAGCTAACACACTTATAACTACCTGCCTTTTGTCTACCTCCTTTATTAAACAGTGGACTCACATTTGCTGTTTTCCAATCTGCCCGAGCCGCTCCAGAGTCCACCAAATTTTGATGAATTACAACAAGCGCATCTGCTATTTCCCCTGCCATCACTTTTAGTACCCTGCGATGCATGCCACTATGGTTAGCAGACTTGTCTACCTTAAGCCCTATTAGCTTGCCCAAGACTACATCTTTAGTGATAATGATTGTTTTTAGGTCCTCACCTGCCATCGCATCCTTGTCATCAATTATTGGCAAGTTATTTGTGTTTTACACTGTGAAGACCGATACTAAATATCTGCTCAACAGCTCAGCGTTTCCTCATTTCCTATTATTAAATCCTCCTACCATTCCTCTAAAGGACCAATGGATACCTTAGCTACTCTTTTCCATTTTATATATTTGTAGAAACTTTTGCTATCTGCTTTTCTATTTGGAGCTAGTTTACTCTCATAATACATCTTACCTTTCTTTATAGCCTTTTTTGTGGCTTTCTGTTGACCTTTAAATATTTCCAAATCCTCTAGTTTCCCATTGATCTTTGCCACATTGTACGCATTAGCTTTCAATTTGGTACCCTCCTTTATTTCCTTAGTTATCCATGGCTAATTATCTCTTTTCCTACAGTTCTTCCTTTTCACTGGTAAATACGTTTGCTGAACACTGTAAAAAATCACTTTGAAAGCCCTCCAATGCTCCTCAGTTGGCCCACCACATAGTCTTTGTCCCAGTGTACCTTAGCCAACTCCTCCCTTATCCCATCATAGTGTCCTTTGTCTAAGCACAAGACACTGGTGTTGGATTTTAGCTTCTCACCCTCCAACTGTGTTTTAAATTCAACCATACTGTGACAGCTCCTTCTGAGAGGAACTCTAACTATGAGAGCATCAATTATTCCTGTATCATTACACAGGACCAGATTTTGGATAACGTACTCCCTTGTAGGTTCCATTACATACTGTTTGAGGAAACTATCGTGGATACATTCTATGAACTCCTCTTCAAGACTGCCTTGACTGACTTGGTTCGACCAATCAGATTAAAATTCCCCATGATAATTGCCGTACCATTTTGACATGCATCAGTTATTTCTTTGTTTATTTCCCACCCTACCATAATGTTATTATTTGGTGGCATATAAACTACACCTATAATTGACTTTTTCCCTTTACTATTTTAAATTTCCATCTACATTGATTCAACCATTTTTTTCTCCATAGAACCTATATCATCTCCCACTCTTGATGTCATCTTTAAATATCAGAGCTACACCACCTCCCTTTCTTTCCAGGCTGTCCTTCTGAAAAGTCTGATACCCTGGATATTTAATTCCCAGTCATGACCATCCTGCAACCATGTCTCTATAATGGCCTCTAAATCATACCAATTTGCAGTGATTTGTACCGTCAACACATTTACCTTGTCTCACATGTTACAAGCATTCAGGTAAAATGCCCTTATGCTCGTTTTTATTCCTTCCTTTTGAATCTTCACACTTCCACCAGAAGAACCTTTGTTTTCAAGCATTCTTACTTTTCCTGTCACTACCTGGTTTCCACTTATCTTAGTGCTACTCTGCTCAGCTGCGTCTCGCTTTTTGTTCACTGTCTTGATTCTCTTGCTTCTTAAGCCCTCAACCACTCCAGCTAACTGCGCATCTCTCCGTATGTTCCCATTCCCCTGCCAAACTAATTTTAAAGTCCACCCAACAGTTCCAGCAAAACCATCTGCAAGAATACTGGTCCCTTCACTGTGTGAGTGAAGACTGTCCCTCTTGAACAGGTCCCACCTTCCCCAGAAATGATCCCAGTTATTCAGATATGTAAAGCCCTCTTTCCTACACCAAACCCCCAACCATGTATTAAACTGACTAATCTGCCAATTCCTACCCTCTTCTGGCTCCTAAATCCTTAAATTCAGCCTTCAGGACTTCACCCCTCCTCTTACCTGTGTTGTTGTTACCAACATGTACCACAACCACTGGCTGGTTCCCTTCCCCTCCACAAAATGCCCTGCGGCCGCTCAGTAACTTGCGGAACCCTTGCACCAGTGAGGTACCAGTCCATCCTGCTATCGGTAGAGCAGCTGTAGAAGACCCTTTCTGTTTCCCTAATGATTGAGTCTCCTATCACTACAGTCCTAACCACCTTTTTGTCCCTAGTCTGTGCAGCTGAGTGACCCACGGTGCTGCGGGTTTTGCTTTGGCAACAATTCCCTGAGGCACTGTCAACATTGTCAGAACTCAGCACAGAGAACCGGATGGCTATTGGGATGGCCTGCAGTACCTGCCTCACGTTATGCTGGCCTGGGGCAGTCACACCTATCCTCCTGCAGCCCGCACTGTGAGGTCACCACTGCCTTGTACGCACTATCCACATTAACTCTCATTCTCTCAGATGCTCCTCAGCACCTCTAGTCTTTGTTCAAGCTGCATAAACCAGTGTTCGAGTTGGAGGTACTGAAGGCACCTACTGCTAATGTGGAGCTTGTAAATGCAGACAGCATCCAAAAACTTCCACATGTTACAGGTGGAGCATACCACTTGAGAGAATTGGCCTACCATCCCTTTAATTAACTCAAAAATTACCCATGCACAAAAAAACTAAATCTAATTCTCAATAACACACACTAACACGGTAAGTGTAGCAATTTCAACAGGTTAATTGATTAGAGTAAGAAAATGTAAACATTATACTCACCCTTCAAGCAGCCAATCACTCCCTGTCTTGGCTGTAACATCACTTTGGGGTCTCATTCTCCCTGTCATCAGAAGCTGTTTAGCTGCTTGCTCCACCATCACCGCTCATGCTCCTTTACCCACTGGAACTCTTCTTATTGACCTCCCTCTTGCGATGTCTTCGCCTCTCTGCTCCGAGAAGTACCACTTCACTGAGTATGACGTCAAGGAATGTTAGCAAAACTGGAGTCAATGGGAATCAGGGAGAATAAAAGAAAACTCTCCACTGGTTTGAGTCCAGTTATTTGTGGATTGCAGGAGATTAATAATCTCAACTCCAGGACCTCGTAAGGGTATGCGTTTTTGAATCAACTTGTTCTGCAATGGTATGATACCGTTAAGTCAGGAGTGTGAAAGGACTCCACTTGACCAAATGAGTGCAATAACACTCACGGTGCTCAACACTGTCCAGGGCAAAAAAGCTCAATCAAATGGTACCCCATCCATTAGCTTCAATCTTTAGTCCCTCCATTGCACAGTGGTGGACTGTGGCAGCAGGGTGTACCATCACTACAGCAACTCACCGGGCCTCCTTTGACAGCACGTTCCAGATTTGCAACTTTACCAATGAGGAGGACAAAGGGTAGCAGATGCATGGGAAAGCCACCATCTGCACTTTCCCCTCTGATTGACACACCCTGACTTGGAAATATGTCAGTGTTTCTGGGTCAAAATTCTGAAACTCTTTTCTGTGCAGCACCATGGGTTCAATGTTACAAGAAGGTGGCTCATTATCACCTTCTCAAGGCAGCTTGGGATGGACAATAAGTGCCACTAAATCCAGTGACACTCACATCCAATTAACAAATATTCTTAAAACATCTTAAATTTAGGCAAAGAAGCAGCTGTGGGGACTTCAAGGATCTTGTGCCTATAATTTGTCCGAACTCTCTCAACTTGTGTTAGTCCTCTCATCTTGCTTTTACTTGCAAATTTGACCAGACCAAAGAAATGCCTGCACAGAACCGAATTTGAATGTCATGGTAGAGGCTGCTGCTAATTGCTTTTTAACACATTCTAATTGGCAGTTTGCTTCTGCCCAGTGGGTTTTCCTGCTCACACTGAGACTCTTCAGGTATCAGCTGGTTATTGCTGGGATTTCATTTTCAGCTCCACAAACTAATTTAGGTCAAATTCATCCATGCCCCTTGGGATCAGACTGGGAGGCAGGAAGGGATGCAAAATGCCACAGGAAGAGGGGCACCTGATGCCTTCCTGCTGCAAGGTCATTTTGCCAGCAGCAGGAGCATTGGCAAATTGCCCACCTTCTGAGAGGTTAGTCTGGGCACTAATGTTGTGAATATCAGGCTGCCTCTGCAAACCTCTTGAGTCCTTTCAGGAAGGGGTACCACTGCTACACAGGAGACCATCCAGTGAAATCTGGCAGGCTTTTGTGCATTCCTGTTGTGCCATAATTTATGGGCACTCCTTCAGCCATGGAAGGGCTACCCAGTGACAATGGCCTCACAGCAATGATGATAATGATGCTCAACAACACCTCTCCCCTCAGTAGAGGAAGGACCTGGCACCCCCAACCCCATTTACCTCTGGTCAGGTGTGCCTCATTCATTAAGGTGCCCTCTTCTTGGTGTTGCTGCCACAACAGTGGCCACTGCTGGAAGTGGCACTGTTGAGCCTGCTGAGCTGCCAGCTCCAGGTGGCTGCCAACTCCTGGTATTAAGCTGGTGGAACTGCCATCCTTTAATTGGGACAGTAGTCCCATCGGCAAGCAACCAACTACCTGTCTTTCCTATTGAGAAAACATAGCCATTGCTCTCAGAGTCAGCTGGGGCTTATATTTGGGTACATTGTTTGGAGTCCCATTGCTAGAACAAAACGTTGACCAACAGAAATATCTCCTGTCATCCTTATTTCCAGAACTACCGTAACTTATTGACCAAACACAAGTGAATGATTGACCTGGTCACATATTGACCCGGTCTAATTGCACGCATTCAAGCAAATAATGATACCTGCCTTTGAAATTTAGTCTTGAATACAATCAGATTTCAAACTGAGATTGCAGAAAACAAAACAGAGAAAATCGTATCAGAGATAAAAGGTACTGCAGATGCTGGAGAATCCGAGATAACAAGCATGGGGCTGGATGAACACAGCAGGTCAAGCAGCATCATAGGAGCAGGAAAACTTGATGTTTCGGGCCTAAACCCCAAAATCGTGTCATTTCAGGTCAACAAAATAATTAATTTACAACTGAAAGGCTGTCACCCAAATGAGAGAAAAGCTCATTATAAGAGATATTGCAAAGATATTTCTTTCATTGTTCAGATTTGTCTAAATTAATTAAAATATACATAAAAATTATTTTTCGGCATACTTTTATTACAAGTTAGCAATGCTTTCAGTACTTATCAAACTCACTGTCATTTCCTGGAGAAAATTATGTGCAGAGAAACAAGTAAGCTTACACACGACCCACAGCATGTTAGACTGACGTTTACATGAATAATAAGCAGATCCTTTACATTCAAAATGGTGTTATTTAAATGCAGATACATCTAGTGACCTCGAAGTATGAACCTCTATACTCAGCATCAGAATTATTACTAATAGAATTGAAGCAACATGATACAAAATGTTGTGCTTTCAAAATTATTCATAAATAATTTAAATATTCTATGTAATAAAAACACAAAATGTTGTAGGTGTACACAATCCATTTACCATATATTCAAACTATGTCTCGCTTTTGAGTTAAGTGACTAGATTTATCCAATGCTGCTCAAAAATTCTTTTCTTAAGATCACCTCAGACCTTCCGCAATATTTTATTAAAGGAGACTAAATCAATATGTAACAAGTGTAAAATAGTATTACTGGAAGCCACTGCCCTTCCATGTAAGTCCTCAATTGAACAAGAAATTGAAAAACAATCAGAGTCCCAAGTTTCATCTTGGAAGCAGGTGCAGGGTATATGAGGAGATAGTAAGAACTGCCGATGCTGGAGTCAGAGATAACACAGTGTGGAGCTGGAGGAACGCAGAAGGCCAGGCAGCACCAGAGGAGAAGTAAAGGTGACGTTTTGGGTTGGGACGCTTCTTCAGAATTGGGGGAGGGGGAAGGGAGCTCTGAAATAAATGGAGAGGAGGGGTGGGGCTGGGGAAGGTAGGCGGGATGGTGGTAGGATGATTTTTTTTCACTACATAGTCCCTCGTCTACATGCCAGTCACGCACCATCTTCATTGTCTCCAGTTTCTTGCAAAGTGTATCTTGCAACTTGGAGAATGTGGTTAGATTGTGGCTTGAAGTTATCATTCTCATTTATCTTCTGAACTCTGATGTTGATGGAAACCGTATAGAGTAATCGAGCCATATAGCATGTAAACAGACCTTTTGTTCCAACTTGTCCATGCCAAACAAGTTTCCAAAACTAAACCAGTCCCATTTGCCTGCATTTGGCCCATATCTCTCTAAACCTTTCCTATTCGTGTACCTAACAAATGTCTTTTAATTTAGTTACCTGCATCTACCACTTCCTCTGGCAGTTCATTCCACATATGACTCAACCTCTGTATGAAAGTGTTATCCCTTAGGTCCCTTTTACGTCTTTCTCTTCTCGCCTGAAACCTATGCCGTCTAGTTCTGAATTGCCCTACCCTAGGGAAAAGGTCTTTGCTATTTTTATGTGGCAACATAAAAATGTTGTTTCTTTTTCCAAACACTTCAGCATAAGTGGTTTAATTATATGAACTATTCAGTCACTGAAACTAATTGATCTGAGATAGCATGCTAAGGATGTTACATAGTTCATGCCCATTTGGCATACATATCACTGAAGTAGCTACCCACAAACGGCGGCCCATTATTAGAAATGATTTCTTTCAGTCCATAGAACAGACTGAATATTGCAGTCAACGCAACATGCTTGAAATGTGCATTGTTTGTCTGACAATTGGATATTTGAACAAATAATCAGTGACTAAGACAAAGATGTGGCTACTCATGGAAAATAGATCTGTGATGATTTTGAATGAATGAACAATTAGAATCTTGTGTGGACCAAGGGCTGGCAGTCCTGGCCATACATTCTCGCTAACCGATGTCACCCTTAGTCCGTAGCCAATAGACGGTATCACCAGCCAGTTATCTCATCTGCTCTATTCCCATATCTCATTGTTTGAGTTACAATATTGTGTCCTAGTGGGGAGTTTTGGCATAAGAACTTGTTTTCCTTTGACTGTAACACTTATGAAGATATTTAGATATGTAGCTCATCTCTTTAATGCCAGAAGCATCTGAAAGTATCTGGCACCTCTTCTATCATAGACAAACAGGAGGCTGAAAGAACACAGCAAACTGGGAAGCATCTGCAGAAAAGGAGCAGTCAACGTTTCGGGTTTGGGATTGGTTTCTATGATAAATTACTTACCAAACAGTGATGTGTGGAATTTTGCTACATAGAATGCTAGAAGAAGTCTTTTATGCTTAATGTTGGAATAATTGGATTGTGCTTGCAATAGATCTTTGGATCCAAATACAATTAGTTTACCATCTTGTATGATGCATCTTGCAAACACTTTCTGTAAAGCATTAGGAAGACCATAAGATCAGAAGATATAGGTAAGAATTAGGTCTTTTGACCCTTTGAGTCTGCTCCACCATTCAATTTTGGCTGATATGCTTCTCAACCCCATTCTCCTGCCTTCTCCATTTAACTTTTTCTGCCTTTACTAATCAAGAGCCTATTTATCTCTGTGTTAAATACAGTCAATGACTTGGCCTCTGCAGCCTTCTGTGGCAATGAGTTCCACAGATTCACCATCCTCTGGCTGAAGAAATTCCTCCTCAACTCAGTTCTTAGAACATTCCATGAAAGAATAAAGAAAAAAATGGAAGTATCTGGAAGCAACACCTTCCAAATAATATTCTAACAGCAATAAATTCTTGAAGTTCCTTGAAGTTACCATTGGATTCCGCATCATCCAGCTCAGAATAAAGATTTTCTTCTTTGTGATTGCTGCATTTTCTAGAGAGTTTGTTGACAGAATTGCACTTTCTCTGAGCGTAATATGGCATCATCTTTAAAACTTTGCAAGGTGTTAAAGTTGCCGAGTTACTTCAGTTGTAAATTCTAGACTGACTCATTTTGAGTATTCTTGGTCTCTTCTGCCATATGGGTACTATTGTGATCACATGGATAGTCACAATGTTGCAAATTGCACTGGTAGTCCCGTCACGATTGGTCTGTTCATGTCTCCCAGGTTAAATATTTGTAGATTTCATGTTAACTTATCAAAAGTGCACTGTATTATTAATGTATCAATGTGAGGGACTGGTGACCTATAATGTGCAATTAATGTAGCTATGGTCAGTTGTACCACAGAGTTTCCAATAATTCCGTACATGCCCTTCAGAATTCAGAAACTAAAACAGAAATTGCTGAAAAAGCTCAGCAGGTCTGGCAGCATTTGTGAAGAGAAATGAAAATTGAGGAAAAGTCACTCGACTGGAAATGTTGACTCTGATTTCTCTCCGCAGACTCTGCAAGACCTGCTGAGCTTTTCCAGCAATTTCTGTTCTTGTTTCTGATTTACAGCTTCCACAGTTTTTTTTCACTTTTTCCCTTCAGAATTCAGACTGGTATTTTTATATGTTTGTGTATTTATTTGGTTTGGGAAAGTGACATTGATCGCTGCAAAAGCTTCCAGTAAGTTGACTTCATCCACAGAATGTGTTAGATTCACTGTTTGGAAAATTATTCATCCTCAGGTTGGAAGTTATTCACTTTGGATCTCGACTCAGTTCTGTTTTACTGTCAACTTTGTGCACAGGTTTATGTTTACGAAAGTCTCTGATATATTCCTTGCTGCTGTATCTGCATCCTGTTGAGTTGTACTCTGTTGTAGCAACTGACTGCATCTTTGGAGCCAGATGTTTTTGCATAGGCAGGGCCAGTGTCCTTTCGTATTGCACACTTTGCACAGATCTAGGAATGTAGGACCACTTTGAAGTCGGGTGTGAAAGACCACACTTGCCATACAGCTTGCTTGCAGGTCCTGCTATTCAGCTGCAATAACTATATTTCCTGCTATCTTTTAACAGGGAATCAATGCCGTGACCTGACATTTTTTTCAAAGATGCCTTTCTGAAATTCATTGATAGGTGTTAAGACCATAATAAATCTGTAAGACATAGGAGCAGAAGTAGGCCATTCAGCCCATTGTCTGCAGCACTATTCAAATGAGATCAAGGTTGATCCAATAATCCTCAGCTCCATTTTCCTGCATTTCCCCACAACCTTTGATTCTCTTACTGATTAAAATCAGTCTGTCTCAGCCTCGAATATACTTAATGGCCCAGCCTCAACAACCCACTGTAGTAAAGAATTCACTACCATTTGAGAAAAGAAATTTCTTCTCACCTTTGACCTAACAATTGCCATCAAGAAATATTGAAAGTCAACACTGATGTTATATGACAACCACTTTGTCACAAAGTGGCAAGTATAGATATCTAAGGTGTAAATGTCCTAGTCTTAATCAGGTTATTTTCACAACCTTCTAAATTCAAGGAAGTACACTTTAAGTGAAATGCAATCTCTCCCCAACACCGTTCAGCTAAGTCTGCAATGTACCCTTCAGAGCCAATATATCTTTCTTGAGTCTCAGTTCCTAAAACTAGTTCTAAAGTTGGGCCCTGGCCAAATACCTCCTGGAGTAAACCTCCACGCCAATGAATTCCAGGCTCCTTTGAGAAAAAGGTGAACATAGATTAGCCTTTTTGTACCTTGTGCACTTGCTTTTGTCTCAATGAATTTCAGGGTGCACAGCACTATGAACTAAGCTAATACTTTGAAACAAACTTTTAAACAAGTTTCTTGTTAGAATTCTTACTATTAAGTGAGACACTTCAATTTAACTAGTTTCTTGGAAATTCACATTATTTTCCTGTTCCTTCCAGGAGTTTCAAAAGAGTGGCTCTGTCTTGGAGATTTGTAAACTGAGCCCACTTCCTTCTAATTCAGACCGTGTAATTCTTTCGTATGCCTGGATTTGATTTCACAGATTTTATCTGGCCATTCAAACCTGCAAAAGAAATGACAGTTATGTATAAACTGAACTAATCACATAGTTCGACTTCTGTTTGAACTTTCATTTTCAGCCTTTGACTGATTAATCTTACAAAACTCTTCAGCATTTGGCCGCTAACCAATTCCTGTGTGGAGGACAAAGGGGAAAACTAATTAGTGAGAATTGTATGCTAATTAAAAAAGATGCCGTTTTTTATATTTAATGTAAATTGTGAGAAAATTTGTGGATGGCGATTGGACTCAAATAAGTAATACCTAAATTGAAATTGAAAAAAAATAATTTTCTTAAAATTGTATTAATCTCTCCCAGTGCTCCTGTTTGCTGGAAACATTTGCGAGGAGTAACGCTTTAAATACACCTGAAATAAGAATTGTTTTTATTGATTTTTTTTATGTAGATCACATCGGCTACATGTCAGACTGTGTTTGTAAATTATTTCTTCAATATTTCTTTTTCATGTACTTAAGTAGGTTTGCAGGGAATATAAAGACTGACAGGGAACAAAAGTAAGCTCACAGGGAGCATAAATACTGATGCTAAGAGTTTCTGCAGGTACATGAAGAGAAAAGGATTAGTAAAGCCAAATGCAGGTCCCCTACAGACAGAAACAGGAGAATGTATAATAGGGGACAAAGAAATGGCTGGGGAACTGAATACATACTTTGGTTCTGTCTTCAAAAAAGAGGACACAAATCAGATACTAGACTTGTTGGAGGCTGTAAGATTTAGTGAGAGGGAAGAACTGAGCGAGATCAATATGAGTAGAGAAATGTGCTGGGAATATTGTTGGGATTGAAGGCCAATAAATCCCCAGGGCCTGATAATCTACATCCCAGGCTACTTAAGGAAGTAGTTCTAGAAATACTGGAAGCATTGGGCGTTATCTTCCAGGATTCTATAGACTCTGGAATAGTCCCTGCAGATTGGAGAGTGCCTACTTTCATTACAATATTCAAAAAAGGAGGTACAGAGAAAACAAGGAATTATAGACCGGTAAGCCTAACATCAGTAGTGGGAAAATTCTCGAATCCATTGTCAAGGATTTTATAGCAGACCATTTAGAAATCAGTGGCAGGATCAGACAGAGGCAGCAAGGATTTATGAACGGGAAATCATGCTTGACAATTCTGTTAGAATTCTATGAAGATGTAACTAGTAGAGCTGAAAAAGGGAGCCAGTCAATGTAGTATATTTGGACTTCCAGAAAGCGTTTGACAAAGTCCCACATTCCTAAAGTGCAAGATTAAAGTGCATGGGATAAGGAGAAGTGTATTGAGATGGATAGGAAGCTGGTTGGCAGAGAGGAAACAAAGATTAGGAATTAATGGGCCCATTCCAAATTGGCAGGTAGTAACTAGTGGGGTGCCACAGGGATCAGTGCTGAGACCCCAGCTATTCACAATCTATATTAATGATTTGGATGAGGGAACAAAATGTAACATCTCCGAGTTTGCAGATGATACCAAGTTGGGTGGGAGGGTAAATTGTGAAGAGGATGCAGAAGTCCTTCAGCAAGATCTCGACACATTGGGTGAACGGGCAAATCAATGGCAGATGCAGTATAATTTGGATAAACGTGACGTTATTCACTTTGGAAGCAAAAACAAGAATGCAGATTACTACCTGAATGGCTGTAGATTGGGAGAGGGGAATATGCAGTGGGACCTGGGTGTCCTTGTGCATCAGTCGTTGAAGGGAAACGTGCAGGTGCAGCAGGTGGCAAAGAAAGCAAATGGTATGTTGGCCTTCATTGCGGCTGGTTTTGAGTACAGGAGCAGGCATATGTTGTTGCAGTTGTGCAGCGCCTTGGTGAGACCACACCTGGAATACCGTGTGCCGTTTTGGTCTCCTCTTCTGAAGAAGAATGCTCTTGCTCTTGAGGGAATGCAGCAAAGGTTTTTACCAGGCTGATTCTGGGGAATGGTGGGTCTGATGTATGAGGAGAAATTGACTAGGTTGGAATTGTTTTCGGTGAAGTTCAGAAGAATGAGGAGGGATCTCGTAGAGACTTATAAAATTCTAACAAACTGGACAGGGTAGATGCAGGGAAGATGTTCCCGATGGTGGGTGTGTCCAGAACCAGGTGTCACAGCATGAGGATTCAGGGTAGACCATTTAGGACAGAGATGAGGAGTCATTTCTTTACCCAAAGAGTGGCGAGTCTGTGGAATTTGTTACCACAGGAAGTAGTTGATGTCAAAGTATTGAATGTGTTCAACAGGTGACTAGGTGTAGCACTTGGGTGAATGAGATCAATAGTTATGGAGAGAAAGCAGGATTAGGCTATTGAGTTGGACGATCAGCCATGATCGTGAAGAATGTTGGAGCAGGCTTGAAGGGCCAAATGTCCTCCTCCTGCTCATACCTTCTATATTTCTACATTTCTATGTTTACAGTGACAGCAACTGATAAAGAAACTTTTAGTGCAGACTCCTTCCAAAGTGTTTCAGTTAAAAAACTGATGTTAAGTTTAAAAAAGTTTAAGGAAGAGTAACTATAAGACTTTTCAAAGAGAAATTCATCTTCGTAGTGTGTCTCCTGCTGCAGTAGGCACTGCAGAAGTGGAAGGGCCTCAGAATAGCTTGCAAAATGCTTCTGACATGACCTGCAAGGCATTCTCTGCAGGGAAGCCATTGCAATAAGTGATTTGCTAACATGATCTGACATGATGTCAAACATCAGTTCCAACTGATTTGGCCCAACCTTGGACCAGGATGTGTCATTCACCAAAGAACCTTCATACGAGCAAGTTATTGAAATGGATAAGGACTACACTTGCAGGTAAGGCAAATTAGACTAACTAATTTTATTGAAAGGTTTCTGAAAATATTGTGGAGTGTTTGGAGACTTGGTGAGTTTCTGGACGTGGCAGGGAGTGTTGCTTCCACACAAGGACAGCAGAGGATAGGGTGACCTGCCCTACAATGGCGAGTGTCTCTAGGTACCTTATTAGAAGCAAGCTCTGAATAAAGTCCTCTGCCAAGTTTTAGCAAGATTTCGTCGCACTCCAAGACGGTGACTAGATACTATCTCACAGGGCCTGTCAATGCATAACAGATATAAAAATTCTGTTATATGTCCTCATCAGCTTTCTCCTGTGTGCTGCCACAAAAATATTTTCAACTTAGTTCACTCGAGCAGAACTTTCCTGTAAACTTGCTGCCCAGTGAGCTGGCACACAAAGGGTCCTTTCAACTAATGTGACAGCAGCTCACTTTGTGGCGCCGCATTCTGTGCAAGACTCTTAAGTTATGAATAAGGTCAATATCTGAATTAGTGGCTGAAAATCAAAGGATGAAATATTTTCATCAACTGTGGGGTATGGCCCACTCTCTTCCTCCTAAGGCTTCTGCGGCTGGTAAGTGGCCGTGCTTCTGTGTCTGAAAGTGGAAGATCCAAAGCAGCATTTGGAACAAGGTGGATGAATCGATAAACATAAATATCTGTTGAAGAATAGAACAGCAGCATGCTATTTAAACACAGAGAGATTTCAGCTCTCTGTGGAATAGAGGGATTAGTTTGTCTGAATCACAAATGGTAGAGAAAGCGATTAGGAAGACAAATGTAATCCAGATGCTGGTTCCAAGCGACATGGAAGATAAAAGTGGGGAAATTTTGCAGAAGCTTTATAGTGCCTTTGTTAGGACTGTTCACCACTGAAGCAGTATAAAATGGTTAAAAGCAGTTCTCAGTTGAAATAAAATGGCTGAGGAAGACTTTTAGCTGAAACGACAGCTTCCATAGTCTGCTATTTGAATCTAAACTAGAAACTACTGAAATTAGCTGCCTTCAGGGAAGGAGTATATCCAAGGTAACTAGATTAAGATAACACACAAAGGATCTTATGAAATGTTCGCAATGGGATCCTGTGAAATAGAAGCAGGTGTAGCTGCTTGTGTAGAGACAGTTAGAGAAGGTACAGCCTTAAGGAATGCTGGCAGAAGCCTCTGTAGAAGGCTGGTCCAAAATCTAATATTTATCATAGGTTAGAAGGGAAGGGTCTGACCATGCACTGATCACGTGTTCATTTGATGTTAAGACCCCTTGGTAACTGCGTGAATAGCTAGGTGATAACCAGCAGAAATGGGCTGAGCAAATGTATTTAAACTGCAGGTTTTTCTTTGTTCTGTCCAGAAGCTCTCTCCCCACACAGTGTAAAACAATAAAGTCTTTGATGCCTTAAGTGGACCTGGGAGTTGAGTGATTCCTTTTGTTAACCATCACCTGGTTATTTTGCTGAGACCACATCTGGAATACAGCTTAAGATTATTTGAAAATAAAACGTTTGAAGCAGTTCAGCAAAAGCTCACTTAACGCATTCTGTAAATGAAGACCTTATTTATGTGATAAGGTTGGACAGATGACGCCCATATCTATTAGAGTTGAGAATAATTGGAGTTGACCTTATTGAAACAGATAAGATTGTGAAGGGACTGATAAAGGTGGGTACTTGGCAGATTGTTTCCTCATGTGTAGAAAAGTAAAACTAGCAGTCATGGTTTAAGAATAAGAGGTCTCACTTTTAAGAGGGAAAGGAGAATGTTTTTCTCTCTCAGGCTCATTCATATGTGGAATTCACTTCCCCAGAATACAATGGATGTTGTGTCGTTCAATATAGTCAATGTTAAATTAAATGCTTTTCGTAGACAAAGGAGTCAAACATTTTCAGTGGTTGAGAGAAGAGTGGTCTTGAGACCACAAACAGATTAGCGATGATCTTAATTACAGAATCGCAGAACTGTTGTGGCACAGAAGGAGGCCATTTACTCCATTTTGTCTTCACCAGTGCTCTGACCAAGTGCCAAACTCCTACCTTTTCCCCATATCTCTGCACACTATTTCTATGCAATTAATCATCCATCACTTTTTTGAATGCCTCAAGTGAACTTGCTTGACTACAGTTCCAGGCAGTGCATTCCATACCTTAATTACTCACCGAGTGAAAACGTTTTTTCTCACATTATCCTTGTTTTGTTTGCACATCACTTTTAATCAATGTCATCTTGTTCTTATTTGTTTTTCACAACAAGAACAGCTTCTCCAACTCTCCTCTACCCAACCCATTCAAGATTTTGAAAACCTGTATCAAACCTCGTCTCAATCCTCTTCTCTCCAGGGAGAACAGTCCCAACTGCTTCGATCATTCGTCACAACTAAATTTCCTTATCCCTGGAGCCATTCTTGACAATCGCTCCTTGCTGAATGGCAGAGCAGTCTCAATGGGCTGAATGGCTAACTCCTGTTTTAAGTCCTAAATAGCACAGATAAAAATAAGTGGGTATATATGTTAGCTATGATAGAGAGAATATTGTAAAATGACCAAGTCTGGGAATAAATACCAAAGGCATTTGCCATTTTTAAAGGATAGGTAGAAAGACAATTGAAATGTCATAGTTATGTTAATAAAGGAAAATATTGACACAGTGATGAGAAATGATCTTGGTTCAGAAGATCAAGATGTAGAAACATTCTGAGTAGTGA
>JAHRHZ010000126.1:5597464-5647013 GCA_024137785.1 Ginglymostoma cirratum | reverse complement strand
GTTGCTGGAAAAGCTCAGCAGGTCTGGCAGCGTCTGTGAAGGAGAAGGGTCCAGTGATCCTTCGTCAGAGCGTTAACTCTATTTTCCCTTTCACAGACGCTGCCAGACCTGCTGAGCTTTTCCAGCAACTTTGTTTTTGTATACACAAAGAGGTAATAGGCGCTTATAAAAAATATGTTGCCATAGTTGTGGGTGATTTTATGTTCTAACAAGCCCCTCTGATATTCACTATAGAGACTTAAATGAAAGTGACTGCAGACATAGTGGGTGCATTGATTGTAATCTACCAAAATTCCTTAGGTCCTTGCAAGTTCCAAGTGCGTTGGAAAACAGTAAGTGTAATGCCACTGTTTAAAAAAGGAGAAAAACAGAGAGCAGGAAATAAGAGATCAGTTAGCCTAATATGTGTTACTGAGAAATTATTACGGTAATTATAGCAAGATACTTAGAATATCATCAGGCAGAGTCAATACAGTTTGTGAAAGGGAAATTGTTAGACAAGCTAATTAGGGATTTTCAAAGGGCTATTTGGCAGGGTTAATCAAGCCGGTTCCAAATAGTGATGAACATTTGAATTTCCAAAAGGTGCTGTTGTGATTGTAACATGGTCAGCCTGGTGGACCTCATAGATTATGAGTGCCCTGATTGGGGCTGTTAATCTGGTCCAATCAGGGAGCCCTGGCTGACAGGTATAAACGGGCGTGTCCACGGTTGTGTTCACTCTGAAAGCTGGCTCTGGGGCAGCTGGATCAGTGTCAAGGATTCTCCACATGTAAATAAAGGATAGCTTGGTATTGCGATACCCACTCTATGGAGTTTTTCAGGTGTCACATAAAAAGCTTCTACGCAAGATAAGAGTTCTTGGTACTAGGAGTAAATTGGATAGAGGTTTGACTAATTAATAGACAACAGACAGTAGGGGAAAGGCATTCACTTTTATAATGGTAAGTGTAATTTGTAAGGATTGTTCTCCTTATTGAGACCCGACTCCTCACCTAATTAGACGGTCATAACAGGCATAATAGAGATTACTGCTTGAACTTAGACTATTTACAATCCATATTCATCAATTGGATGAGGGGAATGAGAGTTTTGTATGCTGACAATACAGAGATAAGTGGTAAAAAGGCCCTGAGGAAAAGACAAAAAGTCTGCAAGGGTTATGGATGGGTTAATTGGGGGAAAAATGCTTGCGATATGGAATATGATTTGGGAAAATGTGAGGTTGCCCGTGTTGTATAAGCTCTGAAAGGATTAATATTGGGCATTCTGTTGGGCTCCATCCAACCTGAATATGGCATACAGTCCTGGTGGAGAATCTGGTAGCTGAGCTCTAGATTCTGATTGGTTTAGAAGTGTTACTCTGGCTCCTGATCATCTTAGTAATAATGCCAAAGCGTAAGTAAGCATATATCCCAGACAGTATATGTAAGCCTGAAATGTCAAAACAGTGTACATACTAAGTACTAAGTTACTAATAAACGTACAGATATCTGACTCAATACAAACCCAATTCTCTGTGGGTGCCCTGATGGGGCTGTTAATCTGGTCCAATCAGGCAGCCCTGGCTGACATATATAAACAAGAGTGTCCGAGGTTCTGTTCACTCTGAGAGCTTTTTCTGAGGAAGGTTCCAAACCCAAAATGTCAACTTTCCTGCTCCTCTGATGCTGTATGGCCTGCTGTGTTCATCCAGCTCTACACCGTGTTATCTCCAATTCTCTGTGGTATGTGTTACATGAGCTGATATATAGTAAACCACAATGGACATCTTGGTGGCATTGGCGAAAGGAAGTGGACACTGAGAGCTGGTAACAACACATTGGTACCAAAGGCTGTCAGAAGGTTAGTGAAAAGTTCCAATAGACATCCAGCAACTATTCAAGTTCAGCACTCAGGTTAACAACAAAGACTAAAGTGTTACAATCAAGCCCGAAGTGTTACGACCAAGACTGAAAGCTGCCAATTTACTGAAGCAAGAAACATTTCTGATTACATACACTCTCATTGTTAAGAAAAGATACAGCCAAGTACAAAGGAAAAGCACAGAACAAAAACATTCATACATCCAAAGGTCTTATTTGCATCCAAAAATCAATCAAATTCACTATCTTGTTTATCAAAATTGGCATAAAAAGACTGCAACATCCCAGCTCTTGCATTTTTGAAGCAAATGTCACTTATAGCAACCAATCTGGCATTTTGTAATGACCAAAGTAACAATGGGGAGAATTAGCAATAAAATGTGAAGCTAATAGAAGCTTTACACTGCAGCACTGATTGTTTTACTTCTGCCAATGCAAAGTGACTTGCTGAAATTTCTGGATAGCCATGTTAAATCTATTTGATACTCCTTAAGGCAATGCTTAACCCTCACTGGCCATCTCATGTTTGGAAGACAAATCCATACAGTTTCTTTTCCCCTCCCATACTCAAGTATATAATGAACTGCTGGGAAAAAGGGAGAAAATGGCACAAAAGCATGATCAAAGACCATCAGACAGTTATTCCAAATTGAACAGGACAAGGCATCATGGGGTTTGAGATCTTCGTGGGTCCGTGGAAAGATACTGCAATGTTGTGTACAGCATGGGTCACAATATATTAACACAAACAATGGTCAAATCCATTGATGAAACAGACAACACATTGGAATTGTACATATCTAGCCATTTGACATGTAAAATGATGATTCTGTCATTCAAAGTACCACTCTACACAAAATCTAGACATTACACATTACACACACCCATGCATAATGTGAGCCAGCACACAATGGAGTGAAGCTACACAGTCAAAGTTGTGATAATCATACAAGACTAGATCTGGGCATATTGTACACCTTTTAATGTATAAAAATAATGTACTGTTGTGTATTAGAGTCATAGAGTCATACAGCATGGAAACAGATTCTTCGGTGCAACTTGACTACGCCAACCAAGTTTCCCAAGGTAAACTAGTCCAACTTGCCAGCATTTGGCCCATATCCCTCTAAACCTTCCCTATTCGTGTACCTGTCCAAATGTCTTTTGAATATTGTGACTGTACTTACATCTACAACTTCCTTTGCTAGTTCTTTCCACATAAGAACCACTTTCTGCATTTCTGCAACCACTTTATCCCTCAGGACCCCTTTAAAACTTTCTCCTGTCATCTTAAAAAATACGCCCCCTAATTTTTAACTCCCCCACCCTAGGGAAAAAAAACCATTGGTATCCACCTTATCTATGCCCCTCATGATTTTAGAAACCACTATTAGGTCACCTCTCAACCTCCTAAACTCCAGTGAAAAAGTCCCACCTATCCAGCCTCTCCCTAAAATTCAAACCCTCCAGTCCGAGCAACATTCTGGTAAATATTTTCTGAACCCTCTCCAAAATTTAATAATGTTCTTCCAATTGCAGGGCGACCATAACTCTACATAGTACTCCAAAAGCGGCCTCACCAATGTCCTGTGCAACCTCAGCATGATGTCCCAACTCTTACACTCAATGGTCTGAGCAATGAAGGCAAGCGCGATAAATGGCTTCTTAACCGCCCTGTCTACCTGTGACTCAACTTTCAAAGAACTATGTACCTGAACTCCTAGATCTCTCTGTTTGACAATACTACCCAGGGCCTTACCATAAACTATGTAAGTCTTGCCCTTGTTTGTTTTACCAAAATGCAATACCTCACATTTATCCAAATTAAACTCCATCTGCCACTTCTCAACCCACTGATCCAAATGATCATGATCACTTTCTAATCTTAGATAATTTTTTCATGTCAATGATAGCGCCAATTTTCATGTTATCTTCAAACTTGCTAAACATGCCTCCTAAATTCGCATACAAATTGTTTGTATAAGTGACAAACAACAGTAGACCCAGCACCAATTCCTGTGGAACACTGCTGGTCACAGACCTCCAGACTGAAAAACAACCCTCTACTACCACCCTCTGTCTAAGGGGAAAAAAGTATGCATTGTATTGTTGCACAAATCTTAGAATGGCATTATATCTTTAAGACAGCTAGATGACATCACAACATGTGTTATTCTAGTACATTCAGTTGGTAGCTTGCCTGCTAGGCAGTCAGTAGTCAGGCAGTCCATTATATATATTGCATTAGTATTCTATGAAAGTATAAAATCCAAACTCTGTAAATACATCTGAGATGTCATTTAGTTTACATTGCTAGTTGTTAACAAACTTGCAGATATCTGACCTGTTATGAACTTGACTCTCCATGGTATATGTTATGTGGACTAGAATATAGAAAGCCAAACAGATGACATTATGCAGCAACTATTTGAATTAGCAGAGAAGAGTACCACCATGAAGAGACTTTGTGAGTTTAAAGATACCCCAGATAAGGTAATGGACCAATTACTGTATTTAACAGGGATGATATCATTTTCAAATTGCACCCAAAAAATGAAAGATCCTTCAGCAGAGAAGAGATTCACAGACCAGCAGCATCAATGTCAATATTCATCAAGACAGAGACCTACCAATCTTCCAAGTCTAAACATAACAAATCTTAGAAAGATTTTGAAACCTCCAGACTGTCTAAATTTGTGAAGTCAGAGACTTGGCTGTCAGCTATGTGGCAAAAAAAAGAGGAATTTTTGGGAGCCATACAGAAGAGTCAGAAGGATGACTGCCTTATACACAAGGATCTTGGTATCCGCATAGATGTCACAGTCTTCAAAGACCCTAACTCTGACACTTCTGAAGATGATGCTCGCAGATTAGATGTGATGTTGAATTTCCACATCAATGCCAGCCTTAGACGAGAATAACTTCTCAAGAGGGTTAAATGTTTCACCATTTCGGAGGATTTCTCCATTGACCTTCATGGAGTGGTGAACTGGAACTTGACCTGGGACGGTTCAGTAAAGGAATTGAATCTTCTTGAGGCTGATGTTGAGACCAAATCTGTGGTGTGTTTCAAAGGCTAGAAGTAAGGTGTCAAGATTCTCATCCAAAAGCACAGACTTGATGCTGTCATCCACAAACTGAAGTTCTGCAAATGAAATCGATGTCATTTTCTTCTTGGATTTCAACCAGTTTGGGAGAGCTAGCCATTTGAATGCAGAACTGGCTTGATGGAAGAAGGCAGAAGGTGGTGATGGAGGTTTGTTTTTCAGACTGGAGGCCTTGACCAGCAGTGTGCCACAAGCATCCATGCTGGATACAATGCTTTTTGTTATTTATATAAATGATTTGGATGTGAACATAGGCGATATGGTTAGTAAGTTTGCAGATGACACCAAAATTGGAGGTGTAATGAAAAGCGAAGAAGGTTACCTCAGAGTACAACAGGGCCTTGATCAGATGGGGCAATACAGCCAGGGAGTGGCAGATAGAGTTTAATTTAGATAAACGTGAGGCATCTGGACAGGTATGCACTTAGATGGATATACACCAAATGCTAGTAAATGGAACTAGATTAATTTAGAATATCTAGTTGTCATGGACGAGTTGGACTGAAGGGTCTGTTTCTGTGCTATACATGTCTATGACACTATGACTCTAGTTGAAGTTTTCCATTCATCCTGCAGACAATATCCACACCACTGGGAAGATTGTTCTTGAAAAGATGAAGAAGAATGGCAATGAAGATGGGAAAAGTCTGAGGGTGATGACACTTCCCTGTGACCCCAAAGCATTCTGTCATATTACTGTAGGTGAGGACCTTTGTAGAAGTCTTGTCATGGAAGCGATGGAGGATGTTGATGAATTTCACTGGACAGATACCCTTTGATAGGATCTTGCATATCACTTCCTGACTAACTGAGTCAGCTCGATGAAGGCTACATAGAGTGAGTGGTGCTGTTCCTGGCATTTCACTTAGAGTTACCGAGCAGTGAAAATCATGTCTATTGTTCTATGGAATGTTTAGAAACCACACTGGCTTTCAGGAAGGGTTTCCTCAGAGACTGAGAAGAGGCGCTAGAAAGGATTTGGGTGATAATCTTCCCAGCAATGGAGAGTAAGGAGAATTTAGGGCAGTTGCCTCAGTCCACTTCATCTCCTTTCTTGAAGACAGTGGCATTTCAGCATTCCTGAAATCGGCACAGATTTCTGCTTTGTCCCAGAGGTTCCAGAACAGTTGACTGAGATGACAAGTAATCTCTTCTCCTCCAAGTGTGAAAATCTCAGCTGGAATCCTATCTACCCTTATGACTTTTCCATATTTCATGAGTGTAATGGCAGCTTCAACTTCCGCCACAGTAGGTGGGAGCCCAAGAGCATCTTTGCTGATGTGTTGGGGGATTCCCTCAAAGGTATCTTCATAGATCATTGTTTCATGGTTTAGGAGTTCTTTCAAGTGTTCTCCCTATCATAGGTTGTTGTCTTCTTTGTTTCTCAAAAGGGTTTCATCCTTCTCTACACTGGTTTAAGGCAAAGGATGCCCTGTCCATATTTGCCTTGGTAGCACTGGAAAAGCCTTAGGTGTTGTGCTTTCCATCTCTTCTCATTGGAGCTGGGTGTCATCAGCATTCATGTGAAAGCTGCTTGCTATAATATTGAAGTCATGTATGTCAATGAGAAATGAATCTCAGATGGTCTTCAGGTTTGATGATGAGGGATAGGAAAAGGCAAACATTGCTGGAGTTGTTCCTGAATAGGTAAAAAGAGAATAGTTTGATGGAACTGCTTTAAACTAAAGTTCTGCTGGGAAAAGGTCACATTTCTGAGCAGACTGCGGAAATGCCTGTTTTCCCAATTGCAGCTAAATGCTAATAATGGAATGGGGTGAGCCGATTGCAACTATGCTAAACTCAGTGATTTTCATCTTCCCATTCACCATGGGTTGAAACATATTGTTTGTGAGAAAGCATTCATCAAGATGGCAGTACCTTGTTCAGCGGACTGTTCAAATATCATTTCACAAGGAGATTTCAGTCTCTATGTTGGGACCAGCAGAGCAGACATTGGAAAATTGTTCACTCTTAAATTTGGAAAGCCTCCAATATATTCTTTCTTACTTTTAAGGATCATTTAATTCAAGACAATCACCGAGCTGAAATCTAGGCACTGCATGATACAATTCCCATTGGGAATCAGAGGAGGGTCAATGCGTCCTAACATTATTCATCAAGCTGTAGCTGCACTTTTCAAGACCTTTCTTAAAGCTCAGCCTCAGGAGGTTGCGCTTCAATCATGGAATTGTAGTGGAACTCTGTTCACTGCTGAAAATGGTCCAAAACATGCACAACTCTGACTGTGACACAGAAAGTGACACCAGCTCTCAGCTTCTGTGCCACAGGGAATTTTGTCAGATCAGCAAAGTTGCTGTGTACTCCTTTGTTAGGAAAGACAGCAATGCCTTCTTTGCCAGAGCAACTTAACTTGTACAAGTGAGAGTGGTCCATGACAGATGAGTGCCAAGGGGGTTACTATCAATATTCTTTACATTTCTGGATTCATTAGGGTATGAAGCGATTGTCAACACTGCTTTCCACAAATTTAAAACTGCATAGGTTTATGAACAAAAAATACTTCCTTTCCTTAAATTAACAGCTCATTTGCAATGGAAGTCCTAGCTTCTTATAAGTGACAAATTGGAAATTGTCAAAATGTTTTTATACTTCAAACAGCAAGACTGAAGGTTAAGATGATTCTTAGGTGACGAGAAGTGACGGAGAAGTCCCTACGCATTACTCTCCGTAGAACCACCTGTTCCATGAGCAAGGAAGTACATGTAAAACCTCCTTAAAGCATCGCAATTAATGGAACTTCTTTCTCTAGACAGCTGAGAGACAATCTCATCTGGCACATTTTCAAGAACTTTTGTTTGGGAGTCTTAGCTTATTCAAGATCTGCTCCTCTTGCCAATCTTTCCTTGTGTTGCAAGTAAAATTCTTGTCCCTTGTTGTCAACCATCAAACTCTGACCCTAAGACTCATTACCAACAATTCCGTATTTCTCTACTTATCAAGACTTTCAATGACCGATTCCAGTCACTGATGAATCTCATTGGTTTTTGTCATCATGTACATTCCTTTCAATCGTATAGGGCTTTATAATGAGGTTTATGGTGACTTCTTCAAGTGATTATGAGCCCCAAGGTGGCCAAGATGTGGGTTTGAGCTGAAACAAGAATATATCACACGTTTATTACAATCAAACTTATTGGTATAGGAATTGAAACACAGGAAGAATAGCCACCTGGAGGATTGTGATGGAAGTGAGTGCCAGTAAAGTTGGCTGCTGGAGCTGATTCGGGAGATTAAAGTGCATTTTGCTGAATATCATTTCATGTAATATCCTTTCTTAACAGTAACTAATCATGTGGGAATAAACCAGTCATAAGTCTAAAGAGAGAAAGTTCCATGACTGATCAGTCATGTACACCAGATGAGATGGAACACATTGGTAAAGGTGACTAATTTACATGGTGCTCTACATGTAGATCTCCGAGGATTGTGCATCTTAAAAAGCATTAAGGTAAATAAATCACCAGGTCCTAATGGGACCTATCCCAGAATATTGAGGGATGCAACAGAACAAATTGCTGGACAGATACCTTTGCAACCTCTTTGGCCAAAGGTGAAGTCCCAGACGTCCAGAGAACAGCCAATGTTTTCCCATTGTTTAAGAAGGGGAGCAGGGATAATTCAGCAAATTACAGGTCTTTGAGCCTTACATTGGTGGTAAGGAAATTATTGGAAAAGATTCTCAGGGATAAGATTGTACGCATTTCGAAGCAAATGAACTTACTAGTGATAGACAGCATGGTTTTGTAAGGGGAGGATGTGACTCACTAACTCAATTGAGTCTTTTCAGAATTTGACGAAGATGATTGATGAGGGGAAAGCAGTTGATGTTGTCTACGCGGACTTCAGTAAAGCCTTTGACAAAGTCCCTCATGGCAGACTGGTACAAAAGTTGAACTCACATGGTATTAGGAGTGAGCTGGCAAGATAGATACAGAATTGGTTTTGTCATAAGAGACAGAGGGTACCAGTGGAAGGATGCTTCCTGTAATGGAGTGCTGTGACTAATGATGTTCCACAGGGATCAGTGCTGGGACCTCTGCTGTTCGTAGTCTAGATTTGGAGGAAAGCGTAGCTGGTCTAGTTAGTAAGTTTGTGGATGATACGAAGATTAGTGGAGTTGCAGATAGAGAGGAGGATTGTCAGAGAATAAGGCAGGATATAGTTCATTTGGAGGCATGGGCAGAGAAATGGCAGATAGAGTTTAATCAAGACAAACCTGAGATGATGCATTTTGGAAGGTCAAGTAACGTGGAAATTATACAGTGAATGGCAGAACCCTTAGGAATATTGATATACAGAGGGATTTGGGTGTGCAGGTCCACAGATCACTGAAGGTGGCAGTGCAGGTAGACAAGGTTGTAAAAAAGGCCTGTGGCATGCTTGACTTCATTGGAAGGGGCATTGAGTACAAGGATAGGTAAGTTATGTTGCAGCTTCAGAGGACTTTAGTTAGGCCACACTTGGAATATTGCATACAGATCTGGTCACCACACTACCAGAAGGATGTGGATGCTTTGGAGAAAGTACAGGAAAGGTTTACAGGATGTTGTCTGGTATGGGAGATTTTAGCAATGAAGAAAGGTTGGATAGGCTGGCTTTGCTTTCACTGGAATGCAGGAAATTCAGGGGTGACCTAATAAAAGTTTCTAAGATTGTGAATGGTATGGATAGAGTGGAAAGTTTTAGCCTTTTTTCCCAGGGTGGAGGAGTCAATTACTAGTGGGCATAGGTTCAAGTTGTGTGTGTAGGAGGATGTAGTTTATAAGAGATATGCAAAGGAGGCTTTTTGCACAAAGGACAGTGAGTGCTTGGAACGCACTACCAGAGGAGTTGGTGGAAGCAAACACTATACCAACATTCAAGAAGCACCTGGATGAATACATGAATCAGAAGGGAATAGAGGGATATAGATCCTGCAAGTGAAAAATGTTTTGGTACGGAAGAGCAAAATGTGTCAGCGCAGGCTTGGAGGGCCAAAGGGCCTGCTCCTGTGCTGTATTGTCCTTTGTTCTCCTTGTTCTTTAATTCCGTTGGGCACCTTAGCTAACTTCACCAGGACTTACATGATTTTCAAACTCACTCTGCTACGATAACTGAGATCACCCATCCTGACAGCACTTTCATTGGCTTTGTTTTAATGTTTTTTGTAATAATTCATATGTGAAGTTGTTTGGCTTGTTATATTATGTTACAGACCTACATAACTACACATTGCACCTGACGAAGGGTTTTGGTCCAAAATGTTGAGTTTCCTGCTCTTCAGATGCTGTCTGACCTATTGTGCTTTTCCAGCCTCAGACCTATAGAGCCTACACATTCCATTTGCTGCACTTGGGTACCAATGACATGAGGAAGTAATATTGGTAGTTGTACAGTGGCATCAACAGGGTGACCAAAGTAAATGATTTGCTGTGAACAAGGGTGTCAAGGGTAGAGATAACGGAGCATTCAGTTGTAGTGGAGATTTCATAATAGAAGGAAGATGAGAGAAAATGAGAAAATGAAGTTGCGAGATTGAGTACAAAATTAAAGGGGGAGCTTATTTCCTATGGATAATGGAAAGGATAATATGATTGGGTAAAGGGAACCAATAATGGGTGGTAATAGAAACAATCATCTCATCAGAGCTGACCTGTTGTTATTGGACCTCAGGTGCCTACAAACCATATGGATGGTCTTTCTTAATCTGAATTATCTCTTGTTAACAATAGAATGTAAAAATAAAAAAAAATTAGAAAAATTAGAAGATAGAAAATAGCGTGGTTCTACTGAGGAATTCAACTTTCAGATGTACTAGAATAAGTGAAGTAACTCCATTTTGAGCTTGTTCCAATTGTTTTCTGTGAAAGTATATCCAAGAACCACAAAGGGGAGCTTCCAAATTAGGTTTAGTAATAAATAGTGAGACAGATTTACTAAATAACCAAATGATGTGTGAAAAGCTATTTAATACCAAACAGAATATCATGCATAAGTTCAACATTGCATTTAAAATGGAGAATTGTGCAACAGTTACAAGGATTTTAGATTCTCATGAGGTTGAATTCAATAGGGTTTGACAGAGGTGATCCAAAGTAAGCTGGAAAAGCATCTGGCAATGTGTAAAATGATAGAAAGTCAGTAGGAGGCATTCAAAACTGAATTTAATGTTCTACAGACCAGTAGATACTGTAAGGGACAAGAGGACTACTTGTCAAAACTGTCACCCTTGGATGGTAAAGAGATAAAAGGTGACATAAAACTAAATGAAAAATCAGATGAAGTAGTAAACATTGGTACAGGTTCTCAAGATTAGGAAAGCTAAAAAGAACAAAACCATCTGGAAAACAGATAATAAAAAATACAGAAAAGACCCCGTTAAGAAACTTGCAACTGGTAGCAAAACCAACTCAAATTAAATACACTTATATCCAGAAACAAAATGATCAGGAGCACTCTGTTCTCCTTGGAAAAAAGGATAATGTTGATAAAGGAAGTCAGGAATAATTGAATAGCTACTATGCATCAGTGCTTACAGTTCTAAATTACATGCACAACATTCCAAAAAAAAAACATGTATTGAGTCAGGGTTGGAATTTTCCAAAATTAACATTAGCAATGTAACAATAATGAGAAAATAAAACTGAACAATAACAAAAGGCCTGGAGCAGATGGTTTCCATCCCAAGGAATTTATGAAAATAGGTAAGGACATTGTAGTTGCCTTATCTATAATTTTTGAAAGTATTTTTCAAATCAGGACCATGCCATTAAATTGACGATTGCACACAGCACACTACTATTAAAGAAAACCTAGAATTCAGTTAATTAAAAGTCAGCTGAGATAACAAAAGTTATAAGAAATTTTTGGAGTCTATCATTCAGGATAGAGTGACTGAGTACTTGGACATTTGTCAACTGGGAGGAGAGAGAATACTTTGTTTATAAAAGGAACGTCATGCCTGAAATACCTGATTATATGTTTTTTAAGAGGTGAAGATTTTTAAGAGAAAAAGTGAATAGGCAAATGTCTATGGATGTCATTTACATGAATTTGCACAAAATCTCTAGAAAACCCCTGTCATAAGCAACTGTTAGCTGAAGCTGAGGTCCATGGAATTAAAGGCAACACATTGATCTGGTCAAGAAATTGCTGAGTAGGTGGAGGCAGGGAGGAATGGATAACAGGGGAAAATACTGACAGGATGTAATTAATGGTATTCTGGAACGATCTATATGGGGCCTCAAAAATTCTTTGAATTTATGAACAACTTCAATGAAGACAGCCTCAGAACAAATTTATTCATGACTTAAAGGCAGTCACATATGCGAGCAGCGTAGATGGAAGCACAAAACTGCAATAATGTTTTAATAGTTTCATTTATTCTTTATGAGGTGTGGTTGTTACTGACACCACCAACATTTTTTAGCGAACGCTCATTGTCCTGAGAGGTAGATGATGGGTACTTTTTTTGAACTGCTGCAATCCATTAGCTTCAATTTGTCTGCAATGCTTTGGTACAACTGAATGGCTTATTGCAATAAAGACAAATACTGCAGATGCTTGAAATCTGAAATAATCACAGAGAATGCTGGAGAAACTCTGTTTCTTTCTCCACAGGAGCTGCCAGACCCACTGAGTTAATCACTGGTTTATAATGTCATTGCAGAAGCAATTACTGTGGGGTGGGTTGGGAATCAAATGTAGGACAGGACAAGTAAGGGTGACAGATTTCCTTCCCTAGAGGATAACAGTAAAGATTTGGGTTTTTACAATAGTCAATGATACCTTCATGAGCTTTCAATTCTTTTCATTATGTAAGTGAACTGACTTACAATTGAAACTAAAATTCCTCCACTTGCCATGTTGGGATTTGGATGTGTGTATTTATATCATGGATCTGGGCTGCTAGATGACTGATCTAGTGACATTACTGCTACACTACCAGTTCCACATAATTGAATGATCTAACAATATTGATAGATTCATAGTTAAGAATAAACTGTGGTAAATGAATATTGATTTAGGCAAACAGGAGGTTGTTTGTTTCAGATTTGAAAAAAAGGTGAGTTCACAGTACCTTCTCCAGAGACACTTCAAAGTTTTTGTACATAGATCTTTCAATACTATAGAAAGACAGAGATAATGGAATGCTGGGGTTTACACAAAAAGGAATGGAGTAGAAGGAAGTGGAAGAAATGAAAAAATAATGGGAAAATCTGTCTTGACTACATCTGGAGTACTTACTGTGTTCAGTTCTGGGCACTACACTTTATGTAAAATGGGCTTTGGAAGGGCCACACAGTAGAATCAGTTTGCCTCGAAAGATTAAATTACAATGCGAGGTAACACAAACTAAGATTAAATTTTCCAGGATTTAGAAGATCGTGGAGTGATTTGAACAAAGTTTTCGAGACGTTAAGGGGGAATGATAGGACGGAGAGAGAGAAACTATTTCCATTGGTTGGGCGTCCACAGTAGGAGGGAACATAGCCTAAAAGTGAACACCAGGCTTTTTAGGAGTAAAGTTTGGAAACACTTCTACGAAGGTTGACAGAAGTTTGGAACTTTGTTCCACAAATGGCAATTAATGCTAGGTCAATGGTTAATTTTAAATCTGAGATTGATAAGTTTGTCAACCAAAGGCAAAAGTGGATATTTGGAATCAGGTTGCCGATCTTACTGCATCAGATAAGAGGCTCGAGGGGATGCATGGTCTGCTCCCGTGGTTAGGCTATGTTTTAATAATCCTAATACTGAACACTTCCTCATATCATGCAATGAATGCTGACTGTCCTATAAACTACAAATTGCTATTAACATTTCTCATTCTAGGTTCATAAACTTGCAAACTGAGTTGACTCAACTAGATTTAAGGGTTGAGTGCCGTCCTGTTTGTGTCTTTAATCCCAATATGAATCAAAATTTCCAGGTGATGGTGTTGAATTGAAAACCAAACATCACATTCCTCTAAATATTTATCTCTAAGTTTGAATTCATATCTAAGTTAATTCAGGGATGTTTATTGAAAATGCCAAGAACATAGGATTACATTGAACAAGTCTTCATCCTGTAAATGTTGAGGGTAATTGCTTTAGAGAGTTACACATGTTAGTGAATAATAATCTTACCTGCCTTTAAAGTAATAGTTTGCTCTCATTTGGGTCATTTCAAATTTTACTTCAAAGGTTTCCTTATTGAAATTTCCCATGGCTGTCCCCGACTTGAACATTTTTAATATAGAAGGCATTGTGAACCTAAACAAAGTAATTGCGAGAAATATTACCTGTTACTTAGTTTTCCTCTTGATTAGCATTTCACCCAAGGCATTGAGCTACGCTGTCCTTTCTACTTGTCTCAATGCTGTGTTGACATTGCTCTGTTCATTTCCTTGGCACTTTTCATTTTCATTGTATTCAAGGCAGATGAAAGCTGACTAACCCATTTTCACCTCCATCTTCAATGTGTACTGCAATAATGCAGAATCCTATTTTACTCAAAATCAATTTTGAAAAGGGTGCCCAGGGCAGATATTTTAACATAAGCCAAACTGAATGAATCTTTTCTTTGCCTCGCTAGGAATCTAAATATTCTGGTTGGACCCAAAAGGCATTTTTCATTTGTTTCCACTTTCAAAAATTGCTTACTCAAAACATTATATTATTAGCCACAAAACGCTAAATTTTCTTATAAATACAGTTTTAACGTTTATTTGTTTTCTATTTTCTTTCAAAACTTTCCAATCAGTTGAAATTCAAGACATGGGGGAATGGAAAAGATTTTAATTCTCTTTAAATATTGTACCTAAAAGGAAATTTTGCAATGTAGAAAGGTACAATGCATATATTAAGCATGCACTGGGGCCACTGCTATGTCTAAGGATGTAGAAAGAAATCATTTTTGAAACTGTAAATGCGGTGTGTTTAAAAGGTATTTTTAAAGGTCTTGTATCTTAAGTAAATTTTGCCAAGTTTTTTTTAACATGCAAACATAATTTTAGTTTTACATTTATTGGTTACAGAATTTGGAAATGTATTGACAGCATCCATAAAGTGGGGATATTTCAACCAACATACTTCGATGGAATGGAAAGTTGTGAAATTAAGCTTACCATATTAAACAAATGCTGCTTTTTAAGTTTAGCATCTCTGTAATAAAATAAAGTTGTGCATTTATTTATTTCCTTTTCAAATTTCAGCTGTCCCAATGCAATTTACAGGCAAGAAAGTGTTATTTCTGTAGTAGGTATGGTGGCATACAGAATTGTCCCACAAAGAGCAATGGAAAAATTACATGACAATCTGCTTTAGCAATATTGGTTGATAGATAATGTTGGGATCAAGGTTGACTCGTTTTGATCACACCTAGAGTTTGAAAAGGTGTTTTATCTTAATTTTTGGAAGCTTACAGGGCTCTGGTGGGTAAGGGATTTCTGAATAATTGATACATTAATTTTGTGACTGATTTGGGCAGGCAACATAGATTCATTTGTCTTCTCGGAGATAGTAAGAACTGCAAATGTTGGAGTCTGAGATAGCAAGGTGTGGAGCTGGTTGAACACAACAGGCCAGGCAGCATCAGAGTTTGTCTTCTCTTGTTTGACATTTCTATGCATTAGTATGTTTCAATGGTCACTCCTCAATGAAAGTTTCCATATCACTGCCCAAACAAAGGCCATTTGCTCCTTATCAGTGAAAGATTAACATGCAGTCAAACCTGCGGTATGAACCAGTAGACAATTTTATTTAACATTCAAAAGGAAAAGAATGGTAATTATTAAGAATAATAAGGATGAAACTTTTAACACATATCCTAAATATAACATTAACTCGGCCATTAAATTTCCACTGCCGTTACTGCAGGTTGTGTGCTAAACGTGTTGAAGATTTTCAACCTCAGTATGTCTACAGTAATTGTTATCATTTACTAATATTCTCAAAATGTCAAAAGCAATAATTGCGTCGATTCTGCACTAACCTCAATATGAAAATGGCACTTGAAACACCAAGCAATTATTTCTGACATGCCTCTTTCTCTCAGTCACTGTCCTCTGGTGAGGTTTGTAATCCTGAAGATTGCAAGCTGATTTGTGAGGTAAGTACAAGCAACAAAAAACCTCCTGATGGCATAGCTGTTTGTCAAAAGGTCTGCAAAGATTCAAGGTGTTTGCCAATTCTCCCTATAAAATCAGATTATGTGGTGACAGTTTTTTGAGAGTACAGTCCCTTTAGACTGCCTATGCAGTTTGACAGAAATATTCATGCTCATGCTCTCTCAGACCTGACTCAAGTCGGCAGCACAGTTAAAATCGGTGATCAACATATTACTTTTGAGAAAAGAATTCCATTTGGTCACTCTGTTTAACAGCAGTTAGAAATGGGAAACAAGTGCTGCCTTGCCAGCAGCACCCACATCCCATAAAAAGAAACTGCCATGACCCCACCAAAGTGAGACTGTCCTGTTACTGGTAATGATCCAATGATAGTTGCTCATCAGATTTTGATTATCTCTGTGGGTTAGTTTGTTTGAAACAGTAAAGAATATTGGAAGTTATGAAGCTGTCCAGCAAAGTCATGACAGCATGTGTAAACAGCAAATGTTAGAGACTAGATACACAGATAACATCAATGGGAGCTTGCCATCAGAGCAACCTCCTTCAAGAGGTTTAGGCCACTTATACTCTCCAACTATTTTGAGTAGAAAAGTTACCCCATTTGTGCAATAAAAATGTCATTCATGATTGCTTGCATTGCTTTCAAAAAAGCATTGTCATCTCTAGAATAAACTTCAAATCTCTCAGCCAGGAACAAGTGCAATTCTCCATCACCGAATGCAAGGAAAATAAGAAGGTCTCCTAACATAATTGGATTGAGGGTTCTTTTCCCACAGTGGTAGTGTGTCTACCTCTGAGCCCAAAGGTAGTTCAAGTCCTATGTACTTCAGAGGAGTGTAGCAACATTTCAGAACAGGTTGATTTAAAAATATCTGATTTCATTTAAAAATAAATTCTCCACCTGCTCTTTGGTTTGTCTTTTTGCTATTTCTAACTGCTGTGCATAGATTCCTTGTTCAGGGTTTTCATGATTGAATTGTGGCTTTTCGGTCAGTGTTCCAAGGACCATCAGCTCAACTGAATTAGTGCTCTGTACAGGTGAGCTGCAAGGAGTGGTCACAGATTGGGCTGTGTTTCTTGCCTGTGAAACTGAAACTACATGAATGCAGTCTCCTCCAGTATCAGCATAAGTGGGACATTTCGAACTTTGAAGATTTAGACATGAAGATGATACAGCAGTAGAAACAGATTCTGCAAGCAGATCAGGTATGCACCTCTGATGTCCAAAACAAAAATTAACTCAGACAATAGCTAGCCCCCCCACCCTTTTCAGTCAGCACCCTCACTCAGATGCTCTGCAGTCAGCTAAATAAATCAAATGAGGCCAATACCATCAAACAGTGGAAGTCACTCCTCCAGAAAAATAAGAAACTGACCAGTGCTACCAGCCAGTCAGCTGCTCAAAAGACAAACTTGGTTTCACTGATTTTGAGATAACACAGTGTGGAGCTGGAGGAACACAGCAGGCCAGGGGCAGCAACAAAGGAACAGGAAAGCTGACGTTTCGGGTCAGGACCCTTCTGAATCTGAAGAAGGGTCCCGACCTGAAATGGCAGCTTTCCTGTTCCTCTGATGCTGCCAGGCCTGCTGTGTTCCTTCAGCTCCACACTGTGTTATTTCAGACTCCAGCATCGGCAGTTCTTACTATCTTTCAAGGTTTTAAGGTTGCTCTGCTCTGAAAACATAACTTGGTATTGACATCATTGTGACATCGGTCCAAAACATTTACTTATATCAAGATCTAATTGACAGACATTAATCTTGCTGAGGCATGGGCATATTTAGTGACCTTTTTAGATTTTCACCCTACAATCACAATCACAAAGCCTAATCCAGTCCTGATGACTGTCGTATGATGATCCTCAGAGTTACGAGGGGCTCACATACATTTCCATCCCTAGAACAGGCCAAAAGTAGTAGATGTTAGAGATTACATTTGTTTTCCGTTCATATTCCAGGAGCCAATTAAAGCATCTGTCTCTTATTTCTTTACATAGGTAGTCATAATTTTAATCTTCTCTTCCTGTAAATCTAAACTTCACGGGTTATGTATTTCCAAGATATGCTGCTTTGGTTCTTAGTCATATAAAAGTTCAAGTGAATTACATTTTCATGTCTGCCTTGCATTCTATGATAAGTTTCATTAAATTATTGGTAATCTGAAGTGCACGAATACAGAATGCATGAGCTGTACCAGATGGGACTTGAGTAATTAACCCCTCCGTTTTTGGAATAACATTAGTCTCCATGGTAACTCTTGAAAAACACACTGTTCGGCATCATGTTGTTGACCTCGATCAGAATGCCTGAAGAATGAAATGAACGAGATAGCCATAAACTGTGTTAGATAATAAAGTAAAAGCCATATCAGTAATGATGCACATGCTTGCATACAGACAAGCGTATGAATCATCCAGGTAAAAGGTAAAGACCGAGTCAAATGACATATGACCTATTATGGTTATCTCCCCTTTTTCAAACTATTTCTGCATGGAATTTGGCAAATGTTTGTAATGTCATTTTCCTGAGATATTCAGTTATACTAAGAAGTTTATATAATTGTGAATAGCATGGATAGAGGGGAAAGTATGAGGCTTTTTTCCCCAGGGTGGAGGGGTCAATTCCTAGGCAACACAGGTTCAAAGTGTGTGTGTGTGCGTGTGTGTGTACATGTGTGTGGTCGAGGGTTGTTTCAAAGAGATGTGCAAGGGATGCTTTTCGCACAAAGGACGGTGAGTGCCTGGAACACACTGTTAGAGGAGATGGTGGTAGCAGACACTACACCAACTTTCAAGAGGCACCTGACAAATGCTTGAATCGGAAGTGAACAGAGGGATACAGATGCTGTAAGTGAAAACAGTTTCACATAGATGATCTTTCTTAATCTGAATTTTCTCTCATTAACAATAGAATGTAAAAATAAAGAAATTGGAAAGATTAGAAGATAGCAAATAGTGTGGTTCTAATGAGGAGTGCAACTTTCAGATGTAGTAGAATAAGTGAACCAGTTCCATTTTGAGCTTATTCCAATTGATTTTTGTGAAAGTATATCCAAGAACCACAAAGAAGAGTGTTCGAATTAGGTTTAGTATTGAATAGTGAGACGGGTTTACTAAGTAACCAAATGATGTGTGAAAACTATTTAATACCAAACAGAATATCATGCATGAGTTCAATATTGCATTTAAAATGGAGAATTGTGCAACAGTTACAAGGATTTTAGATTCTCATGAGGTTGAATTCAATAGGGTCTGATAGAGGCAATCCAAAGTAAGCTGGAAAAGCATCTGGCAATGTGTAAAATGATAGAAAGTCAGTGGGAGGCATTCAAAACTGAATTTAATGTTCTACAGACCAATACATACTGTAAGGGACAAGAGGGCTACATGCCAAAAGTGTCACCCTTAGATGGTAAAGAGATAAAAGCTGACAGAAAACTAAATGAAAAATCAGATGAAGTAGTAAACATTGGTACAGGTTCTCAAGACTAGGAAAGTTAAAAAGAACAAAACCAGCTGGCAAACAGATAATTAAAACTATCAAAAAAAGAGTCTGTTCAGAAACTTGCAACTGATATCAGAATCAACCCAAATTAAATACACTTATATTCAGAAATAAAATGATCAGGAGCACTCTGTTCTCCTTGGAAAAAGGATAATGATGATATTGGAAAAGGAAGTCAAGAATAATTGAACAACTGCTATGCACCAGTGCTTACAGTTTTAAATTACATGCACGATATTCCAAAGAAACGTGTATTGAGTCAGGGGTAGGGATTTTCCAAAATTAACATTAGCAATGTAACAATAATGGGAAAATGAAAACTAAGAGATAACAAATCCCCAGGAGTAGATGGTTTCCATCCCAAGGAATTTATGAAAATAGGTAAGGACATTGTAGTTGCCTTAACAATAACTTTTAAAGGTATTTTTCAAATTAGGACCATGCATTTTAATTGATAATTGTACACGTCATTATCATTGCACAAGCAAGAATTCAATTAATTACAAGTCAGCTAAGATAACAAAAGTTAAAAGAAATTTTTGGAGTCTATAATTCAGGTTAGAGTGACTGAGTACTTGGACATTTGTCAGCTGGGTGGAGAAAGAACACTTTGTTTATAAAAGGTATGTCATACCTGAAATACCTGATTATATGTTTTTGAAGAGATGACTAAAGAAGGGAATAGGCAAATGTCTATGGACGTCATTTCCATGGATTTCCACAAAATGTCTGGAAAACCCCTCTCATAAACAACTGTTAGCTGAAGCTGAGGTCCATGGAATTAAAGGCAAAACATTGATCTGGTCAAGAAATTGCTGAGTAGGTGGAGGCAGTGAGGAGTGGATGACAGGAGGAATTGCATTCAAAGGTAGATATACCAAAAATGAATATATACCAATTTTAGCAAAATAAATGACTTAAAATATTTTTTTCTGTTTTTGTTTATAAACAGAATTGCTCAAAACAATTCAACATGCAAAGACTAGGGTCTTGTTAAAATAGCAAATTTGTACTTTCTAATGAACTGAATAAATTATGCGCGTAGAAACTGTGCAATAAACAGTGATTAGTTTCTTTGCATTGTGGAAGATCTGTTAAGTTTGGAGCACATTTTGCTCTAACAATGCTAGCTTCTGACAGCGTATCAGAAATCTTAATCCACATAGAGCAGTGGAAATGAAAGATGGCTTTCAGGTTATGTAGCTGCCTAATGTCAATTATCACTTAGTGTAATTGTCATTTTAATTGAGTTATAGCACAGATTTGATTATATAATACAGAGTTATGGTGATTAGTGAGAAATAAGTCTTATAATCAATAAGAGACAGATGCAAATCTATAGAAACACACAAGAGTTGATTTTTAAAAATACGTGCTTGGAACAGTGTTCTTCCCTTGATTTTTCACCACTTGGAGAGATATTCCTGTTATCAGAAAGAGTATTACAGTATTTCAGGATTTCCTACAATTTCACTCAAATGGAATTGCTATTTTCATTTAATCCAGAATCACAAGGAGTTACAATTCAGAAGGAGGCCATTTGGCCCACTGGCTCTTCAAACTGCTTTCTCCCCATAACATTGCACGCTATTTGTATCCTAATAACATTTAATACCTCAGTTGAATCTTCCGCCACCATATTGCCAGGTGCTGTATTCCATACCATAACTACAAGCCGTGTGAAAAAAATTTGTGTCATGTCACTCTTGCTTCTGTTGCACATCACTGTAAATCTAAGCCCTCTTGTCCTTGTTTCTTTTACAAGTGGCAACAGCTTCTCACTATTGACTCTATCCAGACCACTCATGATTTTAAGAACCTCAATCTGATCTCCTCTTAGCCTTCTTCTCTCTAAGGAGAAGTCAGAACTTTTTCAATCTATCTTCATGATTGAAGTTTTTCACTCCTGGAACCATTGTTGTAAATCAGTTCTGCACTCTCTCTATTGCGTTCACATTCTCTGATAACATGGCACCACAATTGTATACAATGCTCCACCTGAGATTCAATGAGTGTCTCATACAACCATTAATATCATGTTATTCTATAATAAGATTTTGATATGAATTTCACACTAGCACTTGGAGTCTTGTGTGGAAATCTACTCAAGTTCTGTAGTCACCTGAGTAATTGATCTTCATGGGAGCTGACTGGCACACCCCTTTATCTATCTAGTGCATGATATCACAACCTTTCACAACAGCATCCCCTCCTGATCTGGATTAGATAGTTGTGTCTTTTCACACACACACGCTTACATCTCTTCAATTTCTCTGACAGTGTGTCAGGCAAAGACTTGGTAAAGTTAAGGTGGTTACAAATTGTCAGGCTGTTTCATTTCACAGCAAGCTAAAGGTACAGACCAAGCGTTAGACCAAGTGCATGTTTTCAATTTGCAATTCATCTTTTAAATACACACATATCCAAGTATAATATATTTATCATTACCCCAGGAACCCTGAAGTCTCTGACTCCACAGATGCAGGCAGTCTGGATGCTTCACAGTGTTCCCAAAATGTGCTTTAAATGAATTTAAACCCAAGTGTGTTGATAGTGGAGGATTCAACTATAGTAACACCATTGAATGTCAAGGGGCGAAGGTTAAATTGTCTTTTATTGGAGATGGTCATTGCTTGGCATTTGTGTGGCACAAATATTACTTGCAACATGTCAACCCAAGCCTGGATATCATCCGGAGCTTGTTGCATTTAGATATGGACTGCTTCAGTATCTGCGGAATCAGGAATGGTGCTGAATATTGTGCAATCATCAGTGAACATCCTCACATCTGAATTTTATGATGGAGGAAAGGTCATTAATGAGGCAGCTGAAAATGATTGGGCCGAGGACGCTACCGTGAGGAACTCCTTTGAAGATATCCAGGAACTGGGATGACTGACCTCTAACAAACACAACCATTTTCCTATGTGCCAGGTATGACTCCAACTATCGGACAGTGTGTCCCCAATACCTATTGGTTCCAGGACTCCTTGATGCCACACTCAGTTGAATGTCACCTTGATGTCAAGGGCTGTCACTCTCACCTCACTCTATCATCTTCTGGGATTATTTGATGAAATAGTCTTTTCAGCATTTCTTCTGAAAGATCATTACTCATCCTGTACTATTTATGTCACTGGCAATGAATTTTTGTTTGGAAAATATAGAGTTGAAGATTTCTACCAGTCCTGAGTTGTTTGTGACTTTCTCTATTATGCCAATGTTAAACAGCTCTCGCATGCCAACATTAGTAATGTCATGGGACTCTTTGCAAATTTCTCTTGTGTGTTGTGTAACTTGAAGCCCTTCTAAGTTTTGTCAAAGTTATTCCATTTATGTCAGTTAGTCTCATCTCTGTGGGCACCTTCAGCCATGGTAACTGATCTAAGATGACAGTAATGCTCACTTCTCTTTCAAGCTTCAATGTAAAATTGGTATCAACAGTATCTGTGTTTTCGGGCTCATTTGGTTCAGCACATCGACCCAGGAATACCTTAGGTACTTTCTGTAACGGAGTTACCTGTCTGATGTAGGTATGTTTCTAATGTCGAAAGGGTACTCAACCATACAAACTTTTTCGGGTGTGTATCCATCAATTATTCTGCAGTTCTGAAACAGTGTTTTGCTTCCGCATATCTTTTGGAAGCAACCTAACTGATGAGTTCACAAATATATCTGGGTGTTGTCTATGCCTGTGAGGCTTCATTGTCCCAGAGCGCAGGCATTGGTTCTCAATATTGCGTATTTGGTTTACTTTCTGTATTGGCTTGTCACGTGTTTCTTCAGTGCATCCATATTTCTATAGTGAATAGATTTTGTTGCTGACCTGAGGCAGGACTGTTGCTCTTCTCTCAAGATCTGCCTGTGAGTTTTTTGCATTCCTGTTAGCAGCATGACTTTAAATAGATTTTTCCAAACGTAAATCTCCCATCGACTGTAAAAAAATCTGATGAAGTCTCATTAATCATTCCAACAATATCTCAAATTTTATGATTTCTGATTTACAAGCCCTATATTTATAGCTTTTCACTGGTCTGTAGAAGTCATTAATGAAATTGTCAATCCATTCTCCTGGAAGTTGAACTTATCTGTTAAAACCTGCTCATTCAAGAATGTTACTTATTCTTAAATTGATGCAATTGCTAAAAACTTTTCGGACACCTTCAAAAGTATCTGCAGTTTCTTTACGTTTCTGTCAATTAATATTGTCATCCACAATCAGACCGATTAAATATGATAATTATCCAACTCAGCGTTAGACTTGTGGTTTAATCTTGAGGGAATGCTATACTTTAAGAATCACTGCCTTCAAAATGTTGAATCTTGTATTCTGCGTGATCCTTTTCGACCTTGAATCTGCAAGGAAAAATGAAATATATGTCCATTTCTTCTCAGTACTTTTCCTAATTCTTATGACTGTAAAACTGCTCTGAATTTATAATCTGCTGTTCCTAACGCTTATACATCCATCAATGCTATTTTTAATTCAATTACTGTAGAGTTTGCTGGGTTCTGTTCAGTATTTCCTTTATTTGTCAGTCTTTTTTTAACCTCCCTTGTAACAACACTAGTTGTTTAATAGTACAGAACTTAAGATCATGCTGAAAAAAGGCACATTTTGTTGAAATTTTTCATCTTGCCTTCATCAGCACAATTCACTATAATACAAGTTGAAGAGCAGATAGGGGTTTTCATTCAGACACAACCCTTCGAGTCCATCCATTGGGCATGGGCTGTCCAAATAGGAGACACTCCCTCAGGTGCCAACTGGTGTTTCCACCAGTGTTCATTTCACAGTTTGCCTGTATTGTGTGATTGAACCTTCCTGATTGAATATAACCCACAGCCGATTGAGGTGACACCCTTAAATTGCCACATAAATGCCTCAAAATGCTCAAGGTTGGAAAGTACTCCACAGCCTTTCCTACCCTGGAGTCAAACAGACATGGTCATGCAGGCAGTGGAATCTCCACCTCTGATATACAGGTCCCACACCTCCCAGCTTGAGTCTCAGGGAAGCATTATATTCAACCGAGCATATTGTTGAGGAGTGCGTTAATCAACCATACAGTCGTACCTCTGTATGCACGAGGGTTCCATTTCTGAGAAATCCCGCAAATTATGAAATTTGAGAAAGCATTAAAAATACAGGTTATAAATGCATGTTAAAAAAAGGTTAAAAATCCTGGAGATGCAAATTAGCTTGCAGATTTTGAATGTTGTTGCATCATACTTATTGGTGCAGATAAATGAATTTGTGAGTCGTGAACTCATAGGTACATAGCATTTATTGTATTTCCATATAAAGAGGGTGCAGTGTGCAGGGTGTGGTGTCTGCAGGGAACTGATTGATTGTTTAAATGTATGAGATCCTGAGAGTTCTCAACAGAATAGATTTTCAGGGAACGTTTCCTCTTACAGACAAATTCAGAATTAGAAGTCACTGTTTATAAATCAGGGGTCACCCATTTAAAACAAAGATGAGATGAAATAATTTCCACCAGAGGGTCATGGGACTTTAGAACTCTCTTCTTGAAAAGATGATGCAAGCAGAGTACTTGAATATTTTTATGGCAGAGGTAGCTACATTCTTGATAAGCAAAGGGGTGAAAAATTATCAGAGGTAGATAGAAATGCTGATTTTAAGTTACAATCAGATTAGCCATGAATGTATTAGATGGCAGTCTTCACAACACTATGGCTTTAAGAGGTGTATTTTATTCTTTTTTTAATGAAGACAAGTTGATAAAAAGTTGAAGAGCTGTCTACTCAGAGCCAATAAAATAAAGAGTTTGCGAGGCCTTGGATGTTTTTGGAAGTTGAAATAATAGAAGCAGTCTGAAAGGGTGGGGTCAAGCTCTCATAGGATCAGGATTTTTAGTTTAGTTTTTCAGTAGCAGTTGCTGAGGTTGTTGACTTGCTCGCCGAGCTGGCTTGTTATCTTTCAGATGTTTCATCACTGTGCTAGGTGACATCATCAGTGGAGCCTCCAATGAAGTGATGTTATTCTACTCTGCTTGGAATTTATACTGTCTGGTCTGTTATGGTGAGTACTGTCATTTCTGGTTTTGATCTGTATGGGTTTGTATATGGGGTTCAATTCTATGTGTTTGTTGATTGCATTACAGGTGGAGAACCATGGATTTGAGGAGTTTTGGTCTAGTCCATAACACAGAGAAGGCTGAAGGGGCTGATTGGCCTAGTCATGTTCCTTGTTCACATGTTCATATATAAATAGAATATGGTGGCATTGTCTTCTCTTTTATCTGTAACCTCCAACTGATGCCAACGCTTCTTCCTTTTTGTTTTGGTGTTGTTTATTTGCGCTGCAACTTTGGGGAGTAACTTCTTGTAAACGCACAGATGCCATGTCACTGCTAATATTAGAGTATCAGCTGGCTGCATTAAAACAAACAAGTTAATAACAAATAATAATCCGTTCTGAGGAAGGGTCACTGGACCCGAAATGTTAAGTCTGATTTCTGTCCATAGATGCTGCCAGACCTGCTGAGCTTTTCCAGCATTTTCTGTTTTTATTTTTGAAGTCAATAATAAAGTTCAGGCTATCCATTTTAACATCTGTTAAGATTTTTAATCAATTGCAAATTCTTGTAGCTTAGCCGTATATGATTTATCAACTGTCCTCTTTGTAAAATATATTTCTGACAATTCAGTAAATGATGAAGTTATATAAACAGGAAATTTTAGTGAATGAGATTCCAAACTTTAGGCTCTTTGGAGAACTAATTATGTTATTTTTGTTTAAGAATGTTGTTTGGCAAATAAAAATGCATTTTGAATAAATATTCAAGAGAAAAATGACTACTTAATTTTGGGCTTAAATTAAGAGTCCTGTTATCTAGCAACTGACCAGACATTGTTGGAATTCCCTGCACAAAACCTGTGCAGCTCTAAACTACCAACATTTTTTAAGCAGCTGTCGTGATGTTTTAGATTTGCCACCTGAAAGGATTGTAGTTCAGAAAATAGGCTTTTCACCAAGTGCATTGGTAGATCAAGTGAAGGTAATTCATTATTCCAGAATGATGGCAGCACCATGCGGTATATGTTGTATTTCTATTTAAATTAAACATGCGCACAACTATTTTAGCAACTTCAATCTGTTTCAAATGGTTAGTTATGCTCACTAGTTCAATTTATTTTACTAGTCAGTCCTGCTACCTATCTGAAAGCTGTGTGTGCATATTTGGTCTACATCCTGACTGCTAGCAGATGTACTATTGGTCCCAATGCATCTCCACCAGTCAGCAGGAATAACAGTGTTTTGTTTATTTTGCTGGATACCCCATCCCAACCCCTTCTTCTCATGTTGTGTTTCAATGTGCCTCCATTCAGATTTAACTGGCGATAGGCTATCAAGGCCCAGGTTCAGAGAACAAAACACATTTTTAGACACATCCCTTGAAACTGTTTGGTGGATACTATACCTTTCGGAAACTCTTGGTTTAGAGCATAGTACAGAGGTGGGACCAGAATGGGATGGGACACTGGGCATGAGTAACCTTCAGTGGGAGCAGGGAGAAAGGACTTTTAAGGGGCCAACATTGCAGAAGGCACACAGGAGTTCAAAACAGAGGAGACATCCATCGACAACGGAAGAGTGCTTGACGGGTATTGGTGTTGTTCCTGCAGTGACCTACAGACTTTTTTAGGAAAAGTGAATTTCTCAGTGACTGATGGAAATAAGCAAAGTATCGGATTTCACATCAAGTCTTTTATTGTAAAAAATAAATGAAAAATCAACATATGTTAAGCTTTGCTTAGTACGTGACTAATACCAACAAAGAATACTTTCATATTAACTCACTACCACAATTGTGAATTGAAACGACCAGACCCCAGGCAACATTTCCCCAATTTATTGTGATTTCAGATGGGACACCCTAGACTGTCAGGCTCCCAGGTGAAGAGGGATGAACTGGTCCCCGATTTTGGATTCAGTAATGTTAATTTGAAAAGGATTGCTTCCTCTGTGGATACCTTACACCCAAAACCGATTGAAGTTACATTTTAAAAGAAACAATTTAATGAGGCTATCTTGAATTAACAAAAAATGTGAGTCATTAATAATAGAAGCAAGAGGAAATATTAATGCAACTCATATAAACAGAAAAAAAAGCTTGCATTTTTAGCAATAGATACAGTAAGAACTGCAGATGCTGGAGTCAGAGATAACACAGTTTGGAGCTGGGGGAACACAGCAGGCCAGGCAGCATCAGAGGAGCAGGAAAGTTGATGTTTTGGGTCGGGACCCTTCTTCAGAAATGGGGGGAGGGGGAAGGGAGCTGGGAAACAAATAGAGAGAGGAGGGGTGGGGCTGGGAAAGGTAGGTGGGATGGTGATAGGTGAGTGTAGGTAGGCAGTGGTGGGGATTCATCAGTGAAGTGGGAGGGACTGATAGGTGGGAGAGAAGATGGACGGGTTGTGTCAGGTCAAGGAGGCAGGGATAAAAGGGAAGGTTGGTCATGGGTGAGGCTAGGGGTGAGGAGATTTTGAAACTGGTAAAATTCAAATTTAGGCCATTGGGCTGTAGGCTTCCGAGGTGGAATATGAGGTGTTGCTCCTCCAGTTTGCAGGTGGCGTCATTGTGACACTGGAGGAGGCCCAGGATGGACGTGTCACCCATGGAGTGGGAGGGAGAGTTGAAATGGTTTGCAACCAGAAGGTGTTGTCACCCATCATGAACAGAGCGAGATGCTCTACAAAATGGTCTCTGAACCTCCGCTTGGTCTTACCACCTTTCATAACCTCTAGACCTACAGTGTGCTTTTCCAAACTAAATGCTATATCTAAAGAGAAGGGTTTGACATTTAAGACTGAAACCAGAGTAGTTTCTTCACTTAGAGGGTTTCGAGTCTTAGGAATTCTCTACTGCAGTGGGCTCTGCATATTTCTTCATTGACTACATTGCGGGCTGAGCTCAATATATCAATTTATAAGGCCTTGATGAGACCATATGTGAAATACTATGTTCAGTTTTTATTTATTCACCTGAGGAAAAATATACCTGCCTTTGACAGAGTTTATTCACTTGAAAGATTCCTGAGATATGAAATGGGAGCACTTTGAGGAGAGATTATAGAAACTAGGACTATACTCCCTAGAATTTTGAAGACTGAAAGATGAGAGGCTTGATCACGTTGATGTTTAGAAATAGGCATCAAAGGTCATCAAGGGAAAAGGGGATGGGGGAGAATTAAGGAAGCAGATCAGTTATGATCTTATTGAATGGCAGAAAAGGCTCAATGGATTGAATGATTGACCTCTCCTCCTACTGATGTTCTTATCTTGACTAACAGATGCAGCGGCCAGTTAGTGCAGGTGGTTATTGTAATGCTACCAATTTCAAGGTCATGGGTTCAGCCGTCATATTAGCCAATACTACTTGCTTCCACTCCTGACATTAGTGTGTGTAGTAATGTCCCTAACTCTGAGCCAGGAGTCCTAGGTTCAGGTCCCACCCTGCTCCGGAGGTGTGTCGTAGCATTTCTGAACAAGTTTATTCACAAACGCGTTTAAAACAAAACGCCATAATTTAAAATTAAAGCTGATCATTTTGTACGTTATCATGAGGTGTACATTACTTGGCCTTGGTAGAAAAGTCAGTCCTGAGCCAATTGACCTTAGAAATGGCTACAAAAACAAAGTTGCTGGAAAAGCTCGGCAGGTCTGGCAGCATCTGTGAAGGAGAAATCAGAGTTAATGTTTCGGGTCCGGTGACCCTTAGAAATGATTGTCCTGCAGCGGTCATATGCTTGAGCAGCCTTAAGAGGCTAGGAGTGGGACTTCCATCTTTCAGAGAAATAGAGTTCTACCTTCAAGAGCTGTCAGTCAATTCTAAATAGAGAATTTTGAGAGGTAGTTTGAGGTCACAGTCTCAGGATACAGGGTAGTCCATTCAGGACGGAGGTGAGGGGTAATTTCTTCAAGCAGAGAGCGGTTAACACGTGGAATTCTCTGCCACAGTAAGGAGTTGAGACAAAACATTGAATATTTTCCAGAAGAAGTTAAATATAGCTCTTAGGGGTCAAGGGGGTGAAAGGGTATGGGGAGAAGGCAGGAAGAAGTTCCTGAGTTGCAGGATCAGCCATGATCATATTAAATGACAGAGTAAGCTTGAAGGGCCAAATGGCCTACTCCTGCTCTTATTTTCTATGTTTCTATATAGAAGGGGTCTCTAGTGTAAAAACAAACTCTCCTGCCAAAAGAAAGTGAGAAAATTTGAACTATTAAAGATAAATTCCATTAAATGCTGATTACTACGGGAGCTCAATTGCCTCATTGAATTGAACTCTTAACAATGTAACAAACGGTGACTGAGTTATAGTCAGTTTTCACTTCAAAACCAGTCAGTCTTGCTCTGGTCAGTGTTTCCCAAAACTCCTATATAATTATTATTAACATATTCAGAGGAGGGCTCTTTAATATTTCTTTAATGTTTGGACCAATTTTAATCACTAAAAAATAATTTGTCATGCATATTCATGTATTTTATACATTTTGGACTGCTGTCTCAGTTCATTCAGAGCCGCACAGCCTTTATCCAGCAATTAATTAGGGGTGAGAGAATGGTAATAAAACTTGATTTTGCATTTGTGACAGAAGAATTGTTTTAAATATTCAATAGTTTGATTAATTTTACATGAAACTGCAGGCAATTCATCCTTTTATAGTAACAGAAGTAAACAATTGAAACCCCCTTGCCTATTCTGCTATTCATGGAGATCATGGTTGATTTGTACCTTAACTACATCCATACATATTAATTCCATGTCCCTGAGTGTCCATGGCCAGTAAAAAGGAACCAATTTCAGAATTAAATTCATTAGTTGAGCTCGTGTTGACAATGGTTTTTATTGGAGAGAATGCCATATATTTATGACCTTTTTGTGTAAGGAAGTGTTTCTAAGTTGTCTTCCAAATGACGCTGTGGTTTTGCTATGCCCTCCTATCAGCATGCCATCCTGTGGATATTGGGAGAATCTGAAACAAAGGCAGGGAAAGCTGGGGAAACTCAGCTGGTCTGGCAGTATCTGTTGGGAGAGAAAAACAGAGTTAACATTTTGAGTTCGGTATGACTCTTTTTCAGAACAGAAGAAGCAGACCAGGGTCAATGGCAAGCCCAAGAATAGCAGTAGGTAGCCATCAAGGCCAGATCCTGTATGTTCAGTGAGTGATTGCAGCCTCAGAGTCCCTCAGGATATGACGAGCCCACAAGAAAGCCAAAGATTTTCGCTCCTAATCCCATTTCCTGTGACAGAACGAGTTGCAATCTGAATAGAGGCTCCATATGTCCAGGGACACTGTGATGGATTTATGTCGGACACTAGATGTCTACAGGAGTGGGAGGCCATCCTCTCCCAGTGGCTGCAAAGCTGAAAGCGGTTCTGAACGTCTATGAGGCTGGCTCATTCAAGAGAGAAAAAGGAGTGCTGTATGGGATTTCTCAGTCATGCATCCACAAATACATCAGGACAATGTTTGATGCCATCTGTGCAAGATCACCCCAGTTTATTTTGCTTATCTGGGATGAGGTCAGTTTTGCAGCTGGGCAGTTGGATTTGGGAATGTAGCTGGTTTGCCCTAGGTGCAGGGAGCTACCAGCTGCATTAACATGGTACAGGGCCCAAATGACAACGCTGCAAAATTCATCAAAAGAGAGGAACTACATTCCATTAATGAGCTGGTGATTGTGGTCACCATTACCACTTCCTGGAGGTGTGTCCCCACTACTCTGGCAGCTGCCACAACTCATACATCTTGAAGTACCAGGATGCAGAAATTATGTTCAGTTATACAAAGCCCTGGTTAGACTGCACATGGAGTACTGTGAGCAGATCTGGGAACAACGTTGTGTTTAACTTTATGACTCTGACACAAGATCAACTAATACTCAAATATATAAGTTTCCTCCATTAGGGACATGGTGACTCTGAGACAGGAGGCCTGGGTTCTGGTCCCACCTGCTCTTGAGGTGTGTCTGAAAATGTAGAATATAGGTATTGATATTACACCTCTCAACAGAGTTGACCACTTTTTGTTAATTTCATTAACAATTTTACCTAACTGTTTTTGTTTTGTGTTGAGGCATAATAAACTATATCAATAGATATTTTACGATTACTTCTTTCATTACGGTTATTACTAACAAAATGTTGTTAGATTTGTTTGTGATGACCTTCTCTTTCCAAATACATGTTATGTCTCGCTAATTAATTTAGTCACCCTGTCAGAAACTATAGATTCCAATAATTATAAAATTCAAGGCTTTCATTTATTAACCTTTCATTAATGAAGCCATCTTTAATCAGAACAAGCAAAGTCAGAGTCAGCTGAATTAATGTCAAACTGTCAATAAAACAGAGAAAAGAGAATTGGGCTTAAAGACAGCTATGTGGACTAATGGAAGATGGAAAATTTGTGCAATAGAGATTCTTTCAGGAGCCACTGTGTTATTACCTTTGGATAAAAAATTTGAATCTGAAGTTGAATCCCAAACTTGAGGACTACATCAAATTGGAAGGTATAGTTAAAGCTGGAGAATATTGCACACACACATAAAGTGATGCTAACATATTACTGAATGGCATGTAAACAGCAAATGAATTTTAATAAAACTATGCATGTAATGTTTCATTTTGGTCAGAGTAATGAAGTGATTACCTATCTTCTGTAAAATAAGAGAAAAGAGAAAATATGGGGCAGCAGGCTACATGCTGGGAAGCTGTGTTTGAGCTTTGATCTCTCTAATTTAGTGTCTGGTTAAAGAATTGTTGAATGTTCTGAGAAAAGAATCCCAGTTTCTAAGAAATAAAGAAGGTTCCTTAGAGCCTACTAGAAGCTGTATGATGAAATGGTGGAGCAAACCTGATGGGCCAAATAACCTAATTCTGTTGCTATTGTCTTATGGTCTAATGGTATAGGAGGTTACTTACTGTTACACTTACTGTGCTGGCAGTACCTGACTACTGGGTGCTTCCATGGACTTCAGTGAGGACTATTCCTCTGGCTGACTGCTTGCAGCACATGCAGTGTGTTTGCTACATAAGCTGCTGGCACACGGTGCCAGTGTGAGATTGCCATAGTACACTGCCATACAGCAAGATCTACATCCCTAGAATGAGGACTGCTGATCAGCACAACAAGCTCACCTCTGTCTCATCACAACCATTGCCATGGCAAGGTAAGCCACAGATGCTGTGAGCATGCATGTAGATGCTAAATGAGTGAGCAGTAAGTGAACAAGCAAGCAGCCTGGCCCAATCCGTAAGATGCGTCACTGTCCCTACACATAAAGCGTCCCTGAAGATCTCACTGCCACTTTATTGGAGAGGGGCTGGAGCCTGTCCGTCATGCCTTTTCATGCAATTGGTCATATGGTCAGATCCTTTGGAACAAGTGACAAGCTGAATTCAGCAGATACCTGCTCTGATTTCCATATTGCATTTCTCTTGGTGTCTAGATTGATGGTGTGTTTGGTAAGATACAAAATTGAATATTAGTGAGATGAGTTGGGTCATTAATAAGGTATTAGTGTGCAATACTCCTCCTCAACTCACCATAAACTAGTAATAAACCTGCCTTATACTTGGCAAAAGCATATAACTTGGAGGGTCACACTCCCAACGTCGAGATAAGCCTTGCCAGACTCCCCAGCTAATTCTGACACAAATCTTCGCCATAGCTCATGTTGTTGAGACCCATATAAGATTTTATCCACCATTAAATATTTGGATGTTTAATGGGTTAACTCTGGTAAGAAAGGTTTGGTGGGATGTTGAGAGTTGGGTGGGGGTTTGGTGTTGCATAAGATAATGGCTCTGAAGGAGCTAATGTTCAAGTTACATTGGATCCGCCTATTCTACTGATATCACACATACAGTCTGCTGAGTGAAGGCAAGGAGCTTTACTCTAACTTTCAGAGAGAGCAGTTGTATCTGTGTCACCTTCATTGGCCCATTGATTATGCCTGATCAAATGTAGTTGTGTTTATTACGGGAGAATGAAAGAGAGAGAGTGAAGATAGACAGAGAGATAACACCTATCCAGGCCTGTAACACATGAATTTTAAGGAAATGACATTTGAGCACTAGATTTACTTCCCACATATTTGCTAATAACTGAAACATGCACTATATTTCTAGAATCCATTTTTGTGCGTGTATGTGTTTTTGTGAATGAGATGCTGAGCGTAATTTAGTTTTGTTTACATTTCAAGGACTTACAATTTAAACTTATCCCAATGGTTGCTTAGTGTTCGTGATTAAAAAACATGATGGTCAGAAGGTTTAAAACATATCCTGCTGCAGATAAATGTGAGATGAAAGCAGAATAACTATCCCATCATCTCGCTCCCCATCTGCAACAATCAGCGCAAATAATTCAAACTAGAAACAAAACTTCAATATATCATGGCAGCAAGGCAAAGCGACATAGGTTTAATGTGGCAAGTTTAGAAGAATACATTTGTACACGCAGAGCGTGATTAAGATTCGGAACTAGATCAACAGAAAGGGTGGTTGAGGTCAGGACACTGGAGTCATTCAGGAAGTAGTTTCTTGTGGTAACAGGGAGATGGCAATGTTGATATTCTAGAAACGTGAGATTAAAGGGCTGAAGCACACTTCCACTCCCCTAGGAACTGAGCTCAGTTGGTGCAAGGGTATTTGACATCGTGGGTGAGAGAATCTTCACCCTTTACTCATCCACCCCTCCTCCAAATTAACTTTCGACAATGCTTTTCTAACAGATTGTTGTTATCCTGGTTCACTTGGTGCTGTGGAGTAGATTCACATAGTTTGTTTTCAAGCTTTCTTGCGAGACCTCAACACCCAAGTCACCAAGTGGTCTTTCTGATTGGTTCAAACTGCAAAGCCAATATGTTTAGTATTACATCCGACTTGGGAAAGCACCAATTCTAATGATTTACTACTCCTGTGGTCATCACAACAGTGACTGGCTTCATTAAAGCATGGAGACACCCTGACTTACACGTCTGTTGGAATCAGGTAAACAAAAAAAAAGTGACTGGATTCTTGCACTTAAAAAGAGCTACTGTTGATTGCAAACAAGTAAATTCTAATCAGGAGAAAACAGCTATGAATTAACAAAATATGGCTCTATCATTTAAAGCTCACATTCCCTCCTTTCTAAAAGTGCAGCAATTTTTTTTTCCATAACCCTTGGTTTAAAACAACTTTTTTCTTCATTTCAGCCACAATCAAAAATACAGAAAATAAAATTTTGAAGTATTTACATCAATTAACAAATGACATATTCTGAACGGTCAACCAACTTAAACAAGAAGAAAACCTTTTAAATTAACTTTTTTGCATGTTTGTGTGTTGACATTTTGTATGTTGACTTAAGTACAGGAAATTTGGACTTTGGGAGATATGCTGACGTATTAAGCAATGCTGTTGGTTACAATCTTGATAAGTCATAACGGATGTTCAAAGGTACAATTGACAAACACCAGTATTAGCAAGCAAGCCAAATTACTGGCGATGTGACAAAAAATGTGGCAGGTCATTTTAAAGCAGTGGTTTGAGACATAACTCAAATTGCTCTGCCAACGATTTCTCACACATTGCCTTCTTATTTTTGCTATAACCCTAATGAGATCATGTTGCTAAATGCATTGACTCCCCAGGGCGTCCCAATCAATGCTGTTAAACATGCAGGCGGTCATTAAATCAATTATATCTGCCCCTACACCAATATATATACATGGGATTTTTTTTTCTTTTCTGCAGTCTCACCAGATTGAACATTATCTGGCCATGTACTGCCATTTCAAAATACTTGCAGCCCACAGAATCAATTTTTTTTTGATATGATGAATTCTGAATTGCAATTCAAAGCTATTGATTTTGAAGTTTCAAATGTGAACCATTTCATCACCCTTTCTCCTGATGAAACTTCCTGGCTGTTTATCCTTTTCATATCATTGCGACCAGGTTTTCACACCACCCTCCCCCTCCCCCCCTCACCTTTTTAACTCCCCCTTGTTAAGTCACAGCAACTACTTATTTCTTTTTTAGCACTCAACTATCGCACTTTGATTAAAACTTGGTTAACTGGACCAAAAAAAAAGCCGGCTCCCAAAGTTTTGTTGAATGAAAGAAAAGGCATCTATTTCTGATGAAGGGTCTAGGCCCGAAACGTCAAGCTTTCCTGCTCCTATGATGCTGCTTGGCCTGCTGTGTTCATCCAGCTCTGCACCTTGTTATCTGCAGTTTAATGTTATTGCAGTCAATGAGCTAAGAGATTGAAGCTTGAGTCCATGGCCGTTTAGCTGTTTTGTTTCCACAGAAATAGTAAAATCTGGAGGTTCTCAGTGAGTGATATTTTCAGGAGGTGATAATGCACAAGAATTGAGAGAGCACAAGCCTTTCAGATAATATTACTAAAAATCCATTTTTCTTTCTCTTTTCTCTGACAAGGAAACACATGAAATATGGTTAGTTTGTAACCTCTTCATTCTAACTCAATTGTCTTTTAAAACTGTGTACTCCATAGGCAATCTTTCAGCTACCCACATGTGAATTTATCATGCAAGTGTGAATTAGAAGAGAATCACATTTGTTCATGCTGATTTAATTGTGTGTGATTTCACTCTCTTTGAATGAAATATTAATATCAGTGCAAACAATTTAGTGTATTCCATGTGAGTTTCCTGGAGTTGCCTCAATGTGTGATCAAATCATTACAGCAGCCATCTTAGGTCAATATTTGCCCTTTTGAAAAATTACTTCAGTCTATGTGTTAAAACTAGATGATGGAAGTTGAATATTAATAGTCTATATTAATTATTATTACAACGTGAAGTTTCGATGCAAACCATATTTTCCCTTTCTGCTTATGGTGAGAATTCCATTACAAGGAGAACATGAAACAAAAATGCAATAATTGGGATGATAACACACACATATGCATTCACTCTCCACAAATTTTAAAAATTTTAGCATGTAGCAATCTCACTTCAATTAAACCTTTGTTAACTGGGTTAAATTGAAGTCAATTTCTAGATTTTCTTCAGTGAACTAAAGAGGAAGTTTACTCCCTACTTGACCCAAAAATTAATAGAAATCCAACATCAAACACATGCACGAATACAGACAATAGGTGTAAAAAGAAGGGCGAACGGTCTAATATGAAGAGGAAGATAAAACCAAATGCAGTTTTAAACTCACACTGTCCTTGCATTGTAAGAAGAAACCTGACTCCAGGGCTGTTTAACTGTGACCTTGTTTCCTCAAGTCATGAAATTTGTAGAAACCTGAAGTTTGCAGTGAATGGTTATTTTCCCAAATTTCTTTCAGATTAGATGCTTCTTTAAGGGGTAATAATACCGGGAAAGAAGGACATTATAATTCTTAAAATATTGCCATTCAGTTGCTGAACTTAAAAGAAAACTTAATTTAAAACATTTGTATTTCAATTCTATACGTGTTTCCAAACTCAGTAACAGTTGCCTCTTGTATGCTAACTTGTCCTAACTTTTCACCCTCCCCCATCCCATACTACATGGTGGAACACAAATAAAACACAAACACTCAATTGAGTTGAACAGCAGAGACACTTTAAAAGCTAATTCAGGATAGCTCAAAATCTTTACTTATTAGGGTATTGTCTGCATTACATTAACAGTTTTTCAATTTTACTTTGATTGCACTGAAAGATGCCACAACATACAGCTAATGGAAGGTCATTGGCTGCATCAGTACATTATCAGCATGGCAACGTGAGTTAGTCTGGCTGGTTCTACCACTCATTTTGAAAACAGTGATCAAGACAAACATTACCATTATCTTTCAAATGAAAATTTAGCTGGAGGAATGCTTATAATCCCTTCCTTTCAGTACGAATAACCTAATCTGCTGGCAAGTGAAAACAGAATTAGTGTTTGCTCATTAATACAAGGCCAGCTGGCTTGCTGCTATGTATTTTTTTTTAAAAAATGGCAGATTTTTACTGCCCTAACAGCAAAATGTTGCCACCTGAGCTAATTGCCTAGTTCATTTAGGGGATGCACCAGCCCTGACTATGCGTCTTGGTTTTCCAGAATTACCTTTGCTCTGACCATGATATAGATAAGCAGTGGATTCTCTTTCAGATATATATCTTTAGTACTCATTTGTTTCTTTATAAATCAGAAAATAAATCACCATGATTTAGAGACTGAATAACAAGAACCATGGTTTGAATTTTACCCAAATCCTTCAGTTGTCAAAATATTAATCAGTGCTTCAAATGCTAGATGTTCTGTAGGTTGCTTGTTTTTGTTAAATGACTAGCATACTAGAGATGAGATGCTACATCTTATGAACTGCAATGCATCTTAGCACACTCTTGCCATAGCAACAGAGTGCATTGGTCACATGATCACTGAACCGTGTTGAGTACTATAACCTCCACCACAACTGTTAGTTATCTGTGTGGAAACATTCTTTCAATATACTGAAAACATTGACATTTCTCAGCACTTTCATTCTTAGTCACAATTAGATATCAAATGGACAGACAGTATGACCCATTAGGTTTAAGAGTAAAATGTTATTTCTGCAACTTGTGGAAAGTCATAAAGCATTTTTTTTTTAGTTATTGCTTTTGTTTCATTGCAAATCATTCACATTTCCAGATGTGCCAGAGCCTTACGTTGATAATGCTGTAAAGGTGAAATGGGCTGCCTGCTGTCAGACTGTCGTGCATGATCACAATAGTTCCCTGTCCAGAGATAGTACATATCATCCTTGCAAGAATACTTTCCTGAGTCTTTTGTGGCTCCTGCTGGGAGATGTTGAGGCACAGTTCATTGAATCGAGCAGTCAGTGCCATTCAAGGAAGGTGAATAATGCTGAGAGCACGAACAACAGCACTCACGTAGAAGTTGTGAAACACGTCCCATATTTCAGCAGCTATCTTTCCGTAAAAGACTTCCCTCAAACAGAAGATCCAACTACATTGTGCTAATGTGGCCTTCCAAAAATTGCACAACTGGGTCTTAAAACAACAAAGATCTTCATAAGAGAACAAAGGCTTTAGCCTACAAATCTGCTGTTGACATCACCCTTCTAGGTGGTAGTTTGGTTCTCTGATCAAAGCACCTTTGGACCCTGGGGAATATCCACTAGCAGTGCCTCTATAGGATAGTCAAGGTCAAATGGGAAGACCGCACAAATGCTTGTACCCAAAAAAAAATAGAACTTACCCCATTACCATGGATTCCTAATGAAAACAGTTGCCCAGATTAACTGACCATGAGGCTTTCCTTGAGAACTGAGAAACTACCATCAACAAGTGAGACAATGAGACAAAACTCAGTTTCCTGTTTGGAGAATGACAGAGACCAGCAGAATTTCACTGTATACTAACTGACTAAAAGGAGACCATTAAAGTTGCTCATGACTGTTCTTGTAAATATTAATTCCGCTAAATTAAAAGTCCTCTGCAGGCATCTATCATAAAAGAATGGCACAGTGACTCAGTGGTTAGCGCTGCTGCCTCACATTACCAGGGACCTGGGTTTGATTCCACTCCCGGCTGACTGTCTGTGCAGTTTGCACATTCTCTCCAGGTCTGCGTGGGCTTCCTCTGGGTGCTCCAGTTTCCTTCCACAGTGCAAAGGTGTGCACATTAGGTAGATTGGCCATGCTAAATTGCCCACAGTATTCAGTGATGCATAGGCTAGGTGGATTAGCCATGGGAAATGTGGGGTTAGAGGCATAGGTTAGGGTTGTGGGTCTGGGTTACCCTTTGGAGGGTTAGTATGGATGTGATGGGCCATATGGCCTGCTTCCACACTGTAGGGATTCTATGAAAATGAAAAGACAGATAACAAACACCAGCATCCTCACTGAAACAAACTCCTTCAGCAACACAGCCTTGTTCATGCTCATTTCAAGGGACTTATGACAGCAGAGCAATAATTTGCTCACTGATGTTTAGTTTGGGTTTTACCAGGGCTGTTCAGCTCCAGAATCCATTATGGTCTTGATGCAAACATAGATTGAAGACTGAACTCAAGAGGCGAGGTGAGAGTGACTGCCCTTGACATCTCAACAATATGTAACAAAGAATGGCACCAAACAGTCCTAGCAAATTGAAGTAATTCACATTTTCTGGAGTCAGATTTAGTGCAAAAAAAAGATGACTGTGGCTGTTGGAGGCTAATCATCTTAGCCTCAAGATATCACTGCAGGAATTTTTTAGGAGAATATCCAAGGCTCAACCATCCTCAGTTGTTTCATCAATAACCTATCCTCCATCATAAAGTCAAAGATGGGGATGTTTGTTAACGTCTACACAGTGATCAGGTGTTGAAGCATACCATGCCCATTAGTAACGCGTTGGGACAACATTCAGGATTGGAAGATAAGTGGCAAAGACAACAGAATCAACGGAGCAGAAAACCCAAGAAAGGATCGTACAGTATGACCAAGTGAAATAGGGATTGGTAGGAAGGGTGAGGGAATTATATATGAATGCACGAAGCATAAGAAATAAGGTGGATGAGCTTGAGAGTCAGTTGGAAATTGGCAGGTACGAAGTTGTGGGGATAACTGAGACGTGGCTTCAAGTGGACAGGGCCTGGGAAATGAATATTCAAGGCTATATGTGCTATCGAAAGGACAGACTGACGGGCAGAGGGGGTGGGGTGGCCCTGTTGGTGAGGAATGATATTCAGTCCCTTGCGAGGGGGGACATAGAATCAGGAGATGTAGAGTCTGTATGGATAGAGCTGAGAAATTCTAAGCGTAGAAAGACCCTAATGGGAGTTATCTACAGGCCCCCAAACAGTAGTCTGGATGTAGGATGTAAGTTGAATCAGGAGTTGAAATTGGCATGTCGCGAAGGTATTACTACGGTTGTTATGGGGGATTTCAACATGCAGGTAGACTGGGAGAATCAGGATGGTACTGGACCCCAAGAAAGAGAGTTTGTGGAATGCCTCCGAGATGGATTCTTAGAACATCTTGTACTGGACCCTACCAGGGAGAAGGCAATTTTGGATCTGGTGTTGTGCAACAAACCGTATTTGATCAGGGACCTCGAAGTAAAGGAACCATTAGGAGGTAGTGACCATAATATGATAAGTTTTAATCTGTCAATTATAAAAGATGAAATTACGACTCATTTGGATAGCAGTAATAGGATAGGTCAGAGTCAGCATGGATTTACGAAGGGGAAATCGTGCTTGACTAATCTTCTGGAATTTTTTGAGAATGTAACTTTGAAGATGGACAAGGGAGAGCCAGTGGATGTAGTGTACCTGGACTTTCAGAAAGCCTTTGATAAAGTCTCACAAAGGAGATTAGTGAGCAAAATTAGGGCACATGGTATTGGGGGCAAAATACTGACTTGGATTGAAAATTGGCTGGCTGACAGGAAGCAAAGAGTAGTGATAAATGGGTCCCTTTCGGAATGGCAGGCGGTGACCAGTAGGGTACCACAAGGTTCGGTGCTGGGACCGCAGCTGTTTACAATATACATTAATGATATAGATGAAGGCATTAATAGTAATATGAGCAAATTCGCTGATGACACAAAGCTGGGTGGCAGTGTGAAATGTGAGGAGGATATTATGAGAACACAGGGTGACTTGGACAGGCTAGGTGAGTGGGCGGATGCATGGCAGATGCAGTTTAATGTGGACAAATGTGAGGTTATCCACTTTGGTGGCAAGAACAGGAAGGCAGATTGCCACCTAAATGGAGTCAAGTTAGGTAAAGGGGAAGTACAATGAGATCTAGGTGTTCTTGTACATCAGTCAATGAAAGCAAACATGCAGGTACAGCAGGCAGCGAAGAAAGCTAATGGCATGCTGGCCTTCATTACAAGACAAATTGAGTATAGGAGCAAAGAGGTCCTTCTGCAGCTGTACAGGGCCCTGGTGAGACCGCACCTGGAGTATTGTGTGCAGTTTTGGTCTCCAAATTTGAGGAAGGACTTTCTTGCTATTGAGGGAGTGCAGGGTATGTTCATGAGGTTAATTCCCGGAATGGCGGGACTATCATATGTTGAAAGATTGGAGTGACTGGGCTTGTATACACTTGAGTTTAGAAGGATGAGAGGGGATCTGATTGAGACGTATAAGATTATTAAGGGATTGGACACTCTGGAGGTAGGGAGCATGTTTCCGCTGATGGGTGAGTCCAGAACCAGAGGACACACTTTAAAAATAAGGGGTAGGCCATTTAGAACAGAGTTGAGGAAAAACTTCTTCACCCAGAGAGTGGTGGATATATGGAATGCTCTGCCCAGAAGGCAGTGGAGGCCAAGTCTCTGGATACTTTCAAGAAAGAGATGGATAGAGCTGTTATAGATAATGGAATCAAGGGTTATGGGGATAAGGCAGGAACAGGATACTGATTGTGGATGATCAGCCATGATCATAATGAATGGTGGTGCTGGCTCGAAGGGCCGAAGGGCCGAATGGCCTACTCCTGCACCTATTGTCTATAAATTCATTAGCAGCACACAAATGCCAGGCAATTAACATCTATGACAAGAAAGAAATAAACATCTTGCCTTGATATTCAATGGCATTATCAATACTGAATTACACACCATTAAGATAATGGGTGTTACCATTGACAAGAAACATAACTGGACTAACAAAAGCACAGTGGATACAAAATCAGGTCAGAGTCTGGGAATTCTACGACAAGTAGCTCACTCCTGACTCCCCAAAATACGTCCACCATCTACAAGGCACAAGTCTGGTGTGTGATGGAATACTCTAATTTAGCCTGGATAGGTGCAGCTCCAACAACCCTCAAGAAGCTCAATGCTGTCCAGGACAAAGCAGTCCACTTGAACAGTATTCCATACATCATCTTCAACATTAATTCCCTCTTCCTCCAATGAACATGCCAACAGCACCAGGATTGGAGTTAGGGCACGGAACAATTTACCAATTCTCCTTGCACAGCACCTCCCACATCCATGACTTCTCCAACCAAGAAGAACAAGGATAGCAAAAGCATGAGAACACCACCCACCACCACTTGCTGGTTCCCCTCCAGGCCACACACCATCCTGACTTGGAGCACCACTGTTCACTCTCCAGTGTGACTGGTTTAAAATCCTGGAACTTTCTGTCTAACAACAGTGCCTGCAATACATGGACTGCAGTGTTTCAAGAAGGCAGCTCATCTTCTAAGTAGCAATTAAGGATGATTCTGCTCTGACTAGCAATGCTTACTAATGCACATTCAAATGTTAAAAAAAGTCAAGAGCTGAGCAAAGTTTGACTCTATGACACTGAATATTCTTGCAACTTTATTGTTCACATATTATTTTAAAAAGTTTGACTAAACGAATTATTATCATATCACAACAATGACCTAAATCTAGATCCTAGACCTAGATCTAATTCAGAGCATGTTTCCTCCAACTTCCACTTAAGAAAAAGCTGGAGAAAATGCCTTACATAGATTTGTGCCAAATCAAGGAGGACTTTAGGATTGAAATGAATGGCCCTTATAATTACGTTACAGGAGCTATCATTGTTTTCTTCCTTTCTCTAATGTTAACACATTAGCATGAATGAAGGTAAATTCAAGAAAATATAGCCTGGCAATTTGAATTGAGATGTTAGTTGAGAAGAATAATTAGACTGACCTTAACATCATTGATTAAAAACAAATGCCTACAACACTAGAGGTTGATGTGCAAAGCCAAAGAAAGTATGCCCCCATTAAATTTATTTCACCCGACAATCCGACAATAAATATTAAGATTCCATGTAGCACCAATCACAGAATATGCAACATGAAGATTATTTTACACAAGGTAGAAATATTAAAGTGAATTTGGCTACCTTTTTTCTCTAATTCACAATAACAAAAAACAGAGTTGTTATAACACATTTCCAGTACACCATAGTCTAATTGTAATAATTTAAAATTTATTGCGCAGGAATCTTGTATTAATCATAGAATCCCTACAGCATGGAAACAGGCCATTCAGCTCATCAAGTCCACACCAATCCTCTAAAGAGTATCCCATCCAGACCCAACCCCTACGTTATCCTGTAATCCTGCAAATCCCATGGCTAATCCACAAGCCTGCATATCCCTGCATATTATGGGCAATTTAACATGCCCAATCCACCTAACCTGTACATCCTTAGGCTTTGGGAGGAAACAAGAACACCGGGAGGAAACCCACACAGACACGGGGAGAACGTACAAATTCCACGCAGACATTCACCCGAGGATAGAATCAAAACCAGGTCCCTGGCACTGTGAGGCAGCAATACTAACCATCAAACGACTCTGTCACCCACAGTGGTTTATAGCATTAAACTGTACAATATAATAATGTTGGTACCCTGTCCTGGCTGCAGGAGGGTTTCCTGTGTTTCTGTGAACAAGCTGGAGGTTTCCTGCCCTGTCTGCCTAAAATTGCAAGTAAAATGGCAACTTTTGCATCCTAATTAATAATTCCCTTTTTTTTCTCAACTTTACTAAACAAATCCTGCTGCCTGCAGCCTTTAAAATGAAACCTGTTTGCTTAGCAGCTTACTCTAGATGATTCACCCTGCCTGCAGCCTGTCTAATAATACCAGTTGCCTTACAATTTAATAAAGATTTCCCTTCACATTAACAGATTCTACAAGTGAATTCCAGTTATTATGGTCTTCCTGCCTTAACCCAGGCTTCAATTATGGATCTGCAGTTCTACGGCAGCCTCAGTTAGCTTCCTTACTTTCTTTTGTCTGTTTAATATTCTAAGTTGCCCTTTTAATACTGGTTTCATGATGTTCTTGGTACTGTGACCTCAATTTAAATTACTTCTCTGTCCTTCAGTTTCCTTCACTATAACTGTGCCTTGTGGTTTCTGCTCAGGCACAAGTTAGGGGTGTGATGGAATATTCCCCACTTGCCTGAATGGGTGCAGCTCCAACAACAGTTGAGAAGCTTGACACCATCCAGGACAAAGCAGCCCGCTTGACTGGCACCAGGTCCGCAAGTATCCACTTCCTCGACCACCGACACTCAGTAGCAGCAGTGTGTACTATCTACAAGATGCACTGAAGAAATTCATTAAAGATCGTCAGGCAGCATCTTCCAAATCCACGACCATTTCCACCTAGAAGGACAAAGCAGCAGATACATGGGAACTCCGCCACCTTCAAGCATATAGACAATGGTTCATTAATACAAGGAACGAACCAGGTCAGACTTGTGTCAAATTTGAAAGAATTAATGATAACAATGTATAACAATAAATGGGTGAGAGCATTAAAGATAGAAAAGGCATATGAGAATCTTAGAGATATTATTCTGCTGGAGGAGTTTAAAAACTCACTTCCAGAAATGACAGGAACTCATGTTGAGAAACAGAACATTCAAACGGTGCAAAGGGCTGCAGAGATGGTAGATGGATACGCATTAGGGCATAAATCAAAATCTAGCTTCCGACAGCATTTTCATCTCATGAGGGATAGAAATTGGGAACAAGGGAGATCCTTCAAAGTAAAACAAAAAAAAAATCACACTGGGAACAGTTTACCACATGTTTAAAAAGAAACCCAACAGAGTGAAAAGGAGGTGAAAGGCCCCAGTAATGGAGTGGGACACCTAAAGACACAGTGCTGGTGGTTTAAGAAAGGCACTGGGAAAAACGATGTGGCAAAAGAGGCTAAACCAGTGGGATTATTTGAGGTAGTGAAGGAAATCCCGAAAGAAGTTGAGGAGCTGCAGGAGAGTGCACAGCCTAGTCACGGGCTGGATAGTAGGTTACTGCCTGGTCTCTTCAAAGACCTTACCTCTGTGGATAAGGTTTACTCAGGAAGAACAGAGGGAGAAAGTAAAGATGTTAAAATATTGAGAGATACAGGAGCTAACCAATCTCTAATATTAAGAGATGAAAGCATTTACACTCCTTCTGAAATGTTACCTGAGAAAATGGTAATCTGTGGAATAAATAGAGAGACATTTAGTGTTCCCTTGTATAAGATCAGTTTGGAAAGTCCAATCAAGACTGGGGAAATGACAGTGAAGTGATTGAAAGAGTGTCTATTCCAGCAATACAGCTTGTCCTTGGAAACGACCTAGCTGGATCAAAGGTGGGAATGACCCCCTTTGTAGCAGACAAGCCAAAGGAAAACCAGGGAACTGAGGAGCTAAAAGAAAAATGCCCCGGAATTTTTCTGGACTGTGTGGTAAGAAGATCCTACAGTCATAAGTTACAACAAGAAGGAGAAACCAAAGAGAGAGATGAAGTAGTTGAGGTCCAGTTAGCTGACACTCTGTTTGTTGAAATGGTAAAGGAAAAGGTAGAGGATCAGGCGGAGGTGTTTAGTTCTGAAAGATTAATACAGATACAACAAAAAAATGAGACAATGTAAGGTTTATATCATAAAGCCTACTTGGAAAAGGAATCAGAATATATTCCCCAACATTATTATCTTAAGGATAGAACCCTAAGGTGAAAATGAAGACCTTGGCAGGTTAGTGCAGAGGAGAAATGGGCGAAGTGCCCCAGATTGTTTTGCTGGTAGTATTCAGACAGGAATTATTATGGGTATCACATGAATTACCTGCAGGAGGTCATCTGGAAGTGACAAAGACTGGGGCTAGGATAATGAAGCATCTCTATTGGCCTGGATTACATAAAGATGTGGTTGAATGTTGCCGTACCTGTCATACGTGTCAAATGGTAGGAAAGACATCAGCAGTAGTAAAACCAACACTTTTGACGCCAACTCCCTCACTTGAAGAACATTTCACGTGGGTTATGATTGATTGTGTAGGTCCCCTCCCTAAAACCAAAAGTGGAAACCAATATTTGCTAACCATAATGGATATGTCTACCAGGTTTCCAGAGGCAAATTCATTACAAAATGTTAAGGCAAAAAATGTTGTGGAGGAGTTGCTTGTTTTTTTTTACCCACTGTGGATTACCCATGGATATTCAGCCAGATCAAGGGTCCAATTTTACTGCCAAACCATTTAAGGAAGTCATGGATAGTTTGGGCATCCAACACTTTAAATCCAACATGCCATCTTGAATCCCAGGGACTATTGGAAAGGTGGCATCAAACCCTAAAGACCATGCTGAAGGTTTATTTTCAGGATTACCCAAATGATTGGGATAAGTGTATCCCATTTACATTGCTTGCCATTGCAGATGTCCCAAGTGAATCGACTCAGTTTACTCCATTTGAGTCGTTGTTCGGACGCAAAATAAGAGGGCCTTTAAAAATTAATTAAGGAAATGTTGATAGGGCCGAAGTCAGAGATCTCACAGTTGTATTATATATCTGAGGTGAGCGAATGATTATATAGAGTAGGTGAATTAGCTAGACAACATCTGAAGGTGGCACTGCATCTAATGAAGCAAAAAACACATAAGAAATTTAAAATTTGTATGTTTGCCCATGGGGATAAAGTATTGGTGCTGTTACCAGTGGTAGGAGATCCCTTCAAAGCAAGGTTTACTGGTCCCTATCAGAGTGAGAAGAAGTTGAGTCAGGTGAATTATCTAGTAAAAATTCCAGGTAGGACAAAACTTTATCGGGTATGTCATGTGAATATGCTGTAACTTTACTATGACAGCGATATGGAACCAGAGAAACAGGCATTAGTTACTTCCTCTTAGAATGAGGAATCAAAACCAGATGATTTGGATTTTGATGTGCCTCAGAATAAGTTAAATAATGAAGAAGCCCTTGCAGAATGGGATAGGATAGGATAGTGGGCTATCTGTCTCAGGAACAGAGAACTGAATTGAAAGGCTTGTTGCAGCAATGCGAGGACATACGTAGGATTAGAATGGGGAGGACTAATATTATAGTACATAAGGTTACAAGTAGGTAACGCTGTTCCAATAAAACAACACCCCTACAAGCTTAATCCTCTTAAAGCAGCACAGGTACAGAAGGAAGTGGAAGCGATGCTCCATGAAGACATAATTGAGCTGAGTCAAAGTGAGTGAGATTCGCTGATCATGTTGGTTCCCAAATCTAATGGTATTCAACGATTCTGCATGGATTATCAGAAGGTCAATGTCATAACTAAATTGGACTCACACCCAATTCCAAGGCTGAAGCCTTGTGTGGAAAAAGTTGGACTAGCCACTTATATCACCAAGTTGGACTTTGTGATTACTGGCAAGTAATTTCGTCGGACAGAGAAAAGAAATTTCTGCGTTCGTAACCCCAAATGGGCTGTATCAATTTAAAATAGAGTCCTTTGGAATGAAGAACGCACCAGACACATTTCAAAGGTTTATGAACGGAGTTGTGGTGGGATTGACTAATTGTGTCCTCTATATAGATGACTTCGTGATCTTTAGCCATTCATGGATAGATCACATGATGCATTTGGTAGAGCTCATTAAAAGATGACAGGAGGCAAAACTGGTTATAAATTCAACCAAAACTGAATTCGCGAAGGCAGAAGTGCTTTTCTTGGGACACAACATCGGACATGGAAGGATGACCCAGAGGATTGTAAAGACAAAAGCCATTGAGGAGTTTCCAAGACCATCCTCGAACAACGGGGTGCTTTGGTTTTTGGTACCGAGCGGATTCTACTGGAAGTTTGTGCCAAACTTTATTAGTGTGGTGGCACCGCTGTTGGATTTGCTAAAGAAGAACATGAAATTTTGCTGGACAGAAAAATGCCAGGAATTTAAAGCCCAAGTTAAACACCGCACCAGTTTTAGCCACAATAAATTTCTTGAAACCCTTTAAAGTCGCTATCGATGCCAGCCATGGGGTTGGAGCTGTGTTGATGCAGGAGGATGATGGCGGAATTGAAAGTCTATTTTTCAAAGGAACTCAATACCCACCAAAGTAAATGCTCCACCGTTGAAAAAGTGTTATTGAGTTTGGTACTGGCCTTACAACATTTTAATGTTTATGTTACAAACAATTTTTTCAGAGATGATTGTATATACACACCACAATCCTCTTACCTTTTTGGAAAGATTTAAGGACAAGAATATGAGACTATTTCGTGGAAGTCTTATGATAAAGGCTTTTATTTTACAGAAAAATGTTATTGCAGATGCATTATTGCCAGCTTAAAAGAAAATATGTAGATAAGATAGAGCTGGTACAGTCCAATGTTACGTATGTATGCAGAATTAGTTTGAAGGATGTAACTTCAGATTACTGACGTATGTATCTCATGATAATGGTGCTAAGACTTCTTTTTAAAAAGTAAGCATCTTTTCATAATGATGATTTTTTTTTTCTTAAGGGGGGATGCTATGAAGTTGTATAGGGTGTGTGGTTCCTTTAAGAGATAAAGTGCTTTTCTAAGCTTAGCAATTGAAAGCCAATTGAGTTTAAATCTGATGGTTTTGACAAACTCGGACCAATGCTATTGTAAGAAAATTGATATGTCATCCAAGGTATATAAGGTGTATAAGATGACTTAGTGATCTTTAGCCATTCAGGGATAGATCACATAGTGCATTTGGCAGAGCTCATTAAAAGTTAACAGGAGGCAAACTGGTTATAAATTCAGTAAAAACTGAATTCGTGAAGGCAGAAGGGCTTTTCTTGGGACACAATATTGGACATGGAAGGATGACCCGGAGGAATGTGAAGACAAAGGTCATCGAGGAATTTCCAAGACCATCCTCAAAATCGGTATGAGAACAAACTGCCATCTGAGAAATAACCACCTAGCTCTCACAAGAAATGGCTAAGCTCTTTAAGAAAGCACTATCTTATCCAGAAAAGTTACCATGGCACTTCTGATTAGGAGTCTTCACAGAGAAAACATCCCTGACAGCAGGATCATCAGAAGAAAGGCGTTTATGATTGGAGAGACAGTGGGGAAAGCAGAGCATTCTGGAAGACACCGAGATAACAAGCATGGGGCTGGATGAACACAGCAGGTCAAGCAGCATCATAGGAGCATGAAAACTTGACGTTTCGGGCCTAAACCCTTCATCAGAAATTCTGATTT
>JAHRHZ010000126.1:5583516-5597064 GCA_024137785.1 Ginglymostoma cirratum | reverse complement strand
TGCTCCTATGATGCTGCTTGACCTGCTGTGTTCATCCAGCCCCATGCTTGTTACCTCGGATTCTCCAGCATCTGCAGTACCTTTTATCTCTGGAAGACACATTCCTTTTGGCCTTTGAGAAACAGTTTTTTGTTTCTTATTGTTTGTTACTTATAAATTGAATATCAGGAATTTTCTTTCATTTAACCTCCACTTCTCCGTAACAATATGCAGATGGTAGACATTAACTGAGAGTCCACTTGCACTCTTAAAACAGGAAACAGACTGAAATTGTAATTGTCGCATGAAATCGGGTAGGTTTTTCGTGAGCATCTTGGTCAATAGATGTGACAGTTCTGCATGTGTCTGGAAAATTGGCAACTGCATTTGATTTGAACGCTGCATATCCACTGTAGGGAGTGACAGGAACATGGGAAATATCATTGAGGCTGCTGACTAGGCTGGCATTCATCAGAAAACAGCCATTTCTAAACAGATTAATGTGGCAACCTCCTATCTTTGCCATTCTGCCAGGTGCTAGATTGATATCCCTACAGATCAGTGGGTTCATTAGTCACCTGGCTACTATCAGTTCTGGGAGATGGCAGCTCAGAACCCTACTCTCCACCTCTGAAAGCATATATGTAAGTTACTGTCTGTGTGTCTCTTCCTGGCACTAGACAGCAGTCAACAAAAGCCAACAGCTGTAGTTTTAACTTGAGACCAGTGTGTGATAGAATGTAATCATAAGAACAATATGGATTGTAATAGAGAAGTCAATATGTTAAAGCTATGTTGCAAATGTCATGAGAAATGTGGAGGAACTCTGCCAAATAACCCAGGAAAGGTCTCAAAGACAATCATTTAATCATTCAGAAAGGACTAATCCTTCTGGGGATGAGGGGGAGGATGAAGGAACAGATCTTCCATTATCTAATCATGCGGAGGAAGTCCATGGGGCAATACTGAACTTCTGGCAAATCAGATTGCCAGCAGCTTGTGAAAACTAGCTGCACTCATTATTAACAACTATTTTCAATAAATATCGTTCATCGGCCTATCAAAGTTTATGATCCAAAGATCCTTTGATTGCCCAAGTCTGACAACTGTTTTTCAAAGCAAAATATCTTTGTCCCCTTTACTTCACTGTGGTGTCATGAGGAATAGAGATCCATATGTAAAAAATTTTATAGTCTTTGACAGACCATTTCAACTTTGCTAATAACAAATACTTAACTTCTTGACTCCTGTTGCTATCTAATGATGCACTCACTCATACTTCTAACTTCACTGAGCGATTCTCCTTAGAGAACGAAGTTGGAGAGTTGACAGGCTTCCATTAGAGTCTTTGGAAACTGAGGTGACATTTGCCGGGTGGTATATAATATGGGAAAATATGAGATTATACATTTTTGGTAGGAAAAATAGAGGACTGAACATTGTTTAAGTGGAGAAAGACTGCAGAAATAGCAGCACAAAATGATTTAGGTGTCCCTGTAGAATAATCACAAAAACATAACATACAAGTTCAGCAGGTATTCAGTACAGCAAATGGTATATTAACCTTTATTTCAAAACAAATGGAGTATAGAAATAGGGAGGTTTTGCTAAAATATACAAGGCACAATTCAGACCACTGCTGGAATACTATGGTCAAATAGCTGAATTCTGCTTCTGTATTGTATGATTTTACGGTCTTATTAGCTCAGGTTCAAAATTATAACACTTTAGAATCACACACATCCTAGAACAAATAAAAAATAAATTGTACAAGCTGAATCTTAGAGATCTACTGCATAGAAAATATCCTTCAGTCTGCCAAAAACAATTACCTAACTATTCTAATCCCATTTTCCAGCACTTGGCCCATAGGCCTTTATGCCTTGGCATCTCAAATGTATATCTAAATTCTTCTTCAATGTTATGTCGGTTTTGGCCTGTATCACACTTACAGGCAGTGAATTCCAGATTCCCACCTATTTTTTTTTCATCCCCTTTAAACCGCACTCCTTAACTTAAATCTATGCTGCTTGATGGTTGATTCCTCCTTCCTGTCTGCCTTTCTATGCTCCTCATAATTTTATATATCATGTCCCCCATCAGTCTCCTCTACTCCAAGGAAAACAACCCCAGCCTATTCAGTCTCTCTTCATAACTAAAACTCTGACTCTGCAGCCCCAGCAATTTCCTGGTAAATCTCCTCTGGATGCTGTCCAGTGCAATCACATCCCTCCTATAATGTGGATTCCAGAACTGCATACAATACTGTTAACAATGTTTTATACATTCCAGCAAAACTTTCCTGCTTCTAAACTCTTTACTGCGGCTAATTATGGCAAGTATCCCATCTGCCTTTTTGACCATTTTAGATACGTGATCCGCTACCTCAAGGGGTGAGTGGACATGCACATTAAGGTCCCTCTGATACTCGGCATTTCCTGGGTTCTACTGCTCAATATATATTCCATTGCCTTGTTTGCCCTGCCCAAGTGTATCACCTCACCATTCTCAAAGGAAAATGCTTGTCAAGTTTCCATGGAGTAAATGTGTTAACATTACTAACAAAAATGATGGAAGATATTGTTCACCTGACGCATTAAGTATTCACTCACAATAAATAACACAACTTCACCCTCATTATCATTCGAATTTTGACAAGAAAGATTCCAACGTTTTGCCAGGAACAGTGCCAGCAAAAGAAACTCAAAACACAGGAGACACGGTGAATGAAAGCCCGTCCCTTCAAATTAAACTCACTGCATTGCAAAACTTAAATTATTCAGGGTTCTCAAGTTTGGAAGAAGCCAGTGCAGCACAAGGCACTCAGCTTTTCTTCCCCAGGCCCCCTCCACTTGTCTACGTTTAAGTTTTTTGATAAAAATGTTTGCTGTTGTCATGTTTAGTTGTGTGAATAATAAAATATGGAAATTGTGCTCGCTAACTTGTTGCTATAAAGCTAATAGAATATAGATTGGCATTGAATTTAAGAACAGGCAAAAAACAGGACTACAGTCCATCTCTTTCTGCTGTCCTGTTAGTCACATGCTACAATTATACTGGGTTGTGACTAACCATGGGAATCAATCTTTATCAATTAGTATACAACAGAGCCTGATGCTGTGGAGATTCTCTTTGACTCCTCCTGTAATGCAGTCGGTGATTAACGTAATCCTCAGGGAAGCATTATTTTTGATTATAGCCATAGTTTTTTAGAGATTTGGATTTACGTCATAATTTAACATTGGATTAATGAATATCTTTAAGCACAGTCAAAACAATTCCATTCAACTTATTAACCATTTTGTTATTAGTGATTGCAATGTATAAACTTAACACATTTCAAATAGAATCTATGCTGTATCAAGTGTTCCCAGAGATGGTTCAAATGGTATTTTTGAAATAATCTCCCTTCCATGGTATTACAGCTTTGAAGCTGTTGTTATTCTCTGTGACTCATAGCCAGAATGTGCTCGTTAGGAGCGCTGGAAACAGGTTTAGCAGCAGCAGCACACAGAAATTATCCATCCCTTCTGGTTTTATCGACTTCACAAGTATTGCTGTTGCTCAAATAAGCCTGGCTGTTTGCTCCAAGAAAGCTGAATAGATGCCTTTATTTATTTCAAAAGCATATCTTATCATTATCAAGACTGCAAAACAATGTCCATCAAGAATATTTTGAGATTGAAAGTGTTGTATACTAATGAGCTAATCACTACCATCAATGTTTCTATTAGAAGAGCAATTTGCAACTCCTTGCATCTGGGAAAACTCAATTAGTAGACAGAAAGGAAGTAATAAAGTGTGGAGGCATGTTGTGTCAGGCTTCTTCCCCCAAAATTTCTTGTGCTGTCTGAAGTATCTTGGTTTGTCTCTTTAGTAGGCGCAGCCTTGTTGTGCAACTGGTAATGAAAGAATTATTTAGACTAGGTTTTCCTGGGAATTGTCTCATCAATCCACAATAAAAGACATTCCCCTTTGAAGAGACAGTTGCATATTTTAGCACCAGACTGGGCTCAGACTTAGATGACTTCACTGTGCCTCTTTTCAAGTTTTTATGATACTTTCAAAAATGTCAGCTGCAGGATTCTCTGGTGCAAATCCAAGACTTGGCACCCAAGCATAAAAGAGAAATATGGAATTTTTCTGAAATTCTAATGAAAGATGTTGAAAACCAATTATTTTTCAGGCCCAGGGAAAAGAAATTGAGGGGTTAATTTTTCAGATAGAAGATTATTTGTCCGATTGATTCTTTTCTGAGTCAACCTCAAGCTTCGTTCACAGAAATTGAATTAAATGATGCATGACCTTCGGTATGTTGGTGCCCGCAAGTCCGGGTTGGCACTCATGCCACCGAAAGGGAAGCGGCACCAGCAATGAATTGAAGAAATTCAATAGCGCCATTGGATTGGGCAAGGAAATACACACAATATTTCTCCTTTTCTTCTTTAGGCATCCTGGAACTGGGGCATACTGTTCACCCTCTTGAAGCTGTGTTCAAAAGAAAATGCCCCTAGATACTCATCATTCTATGTGGCAACAGTTTAATGGAGTGACACACTTTAAGACATATTCAATTGACAATAATTCCTTGCACCATTATAATAAAAAAAAGCTGCAAAATTATGTTTAAACTGGACTTTATTGGCTTCACTTATCTTTTCATTCAATTCATTGATTGATGGTTCTGGACTTGACAGCACAGTGGCTTGGTGGTTAGCACTGCTGCGTCTCAGCGCCAGGGACCCGACTTTGATTCCAGCCTCAGACGACTGTCAGTGTAGAGTTTGTATGTTCTTCCCGTGTCTACTGAGGTTTCCTCCAGGTGCACTAATTTCCCCCCAAAGTCCAAAGATGTGCAGGTTAGGTCTATTGGCCATGGGAAATGCAAGGTTGCAGGGATAAGTCAGGGTGGGTGCAGTCTGAGTGGGATGCTCTTCAGAGTATCGTGTGGACTCGATGGTCTGAATGGCCTACTTCCGCACTGTAGCGATTCTATGACTTTACGCTCTTGTGTCTTAAACTGGATACTTATGCTATTACTAGGCTTTGAATTCTGTGCTTTCTTGGATTTACAGGATGACGTCCCAGTAAAATCAATATTTCATTATGTAGGTGCCATCGCCATTATCTAATAACACCAATCCTTCTAGCAAAGTCTGGCTTCCTCATATTTCTGAACTTATGGATTGTAAATTATTTTTGGAAACTTACATTATCCAATTTTTAAATAGCACAATGGATTATTTTCAAAATGAGAACAATGGCTGCAAAATTGGACTCTGGCTGGTTTCTGGCATCTGTGCCATTGAAGTTCCAAACTGGAGAAATGTTGGCCAAAACACTGCCAGTCACATCTGTCGCAGATCCATTATTGTGCCCCGTCGGACAGAGCACTAGCTTAGTGCTGTTGCCCTTTCGATGGGTGAATAGGTACATGACATGTAGAATGGCAAAGTGCTACAGTGGATTCTCAGGCAGCTGTTAATGTTGCTCTGGGCTCCACAGTTGAAAGGGACCAACAGTGTGTCTCAGCTCCTTGGATATCTGTCTTCCTGCAGAACCCATTCATGGATAAACAGACGTTCTGAGAGCAGTGAGTAGGAATCATGGATGATTAACTTACTGGCCTCTCTCCAGATGACAAGTATTCCTGCTACCTCCATTGGAGTAATGGAGATCTTATTAGTATTTCTATGAACTATAACCCATGTGGCAGTAGCATGTGAGGTGGATGCCTATTGAGAATCTGATCCCATTGGTCATGGCAAAAAATCTCTAGTGCCTAAACTACCATTACAACAGTGGGAAATGTAGCCCAATGCTCTTTGCTGCTCAATGATATGAAACACCGTGGTAAAAACCATTGCTTAATTATCATGCATAGGATATGTTGTTGAATTAAGACTGTCAAAATAAAAACCATAAATTAATTTCAAAGATTCCTTGTTGCAAACAGTGCATCACCCATACATTGAGAGCACAATTACATATATTTTACCTAATCATTACTCCTATTCATCTATCTAGTTTATGCTGTCACTTATTTCTAAGTGGGGGATATGATTAGTTTCAAACTTTTTAAAGGTCATGCTATTATTTTGAATGGATTGCAGCAATAATAGAAGAAAATGCTCCTGTGCCAAATATCAACAATTGTTTGTGTTATTTTCTCATGTTTGCTACTATCCATGTTTATATTGATGAGGATGATTATTGAGCAAATTATAGATATTCCCTACTCCTTAGCTCATCCATTTCTATAAACAAAAACTGGCAAAAAATAGAATCACGCTGATTTGATTTTAACCCTAAAAGAAGATTTCCTTCTGCCTATTAACTCATAGATAAAATAAATATGAACAAATGGGTAGGCAAGTCGTGATACACTTTATGATCATTATATTTATAGAATAGATGAAAAATACTAGTGGAAGAAAAGGTACACTTGAGAGCTTTAAAGCTTTACTGAAGGTTAATCAAAATAAAATTGATGTCGTTTGGAAATTCCCTCTGTGTCGTCCCATTCAGCACAGAGGGATTTTCAGTTGGGATTGCTCCTAACAGTCTCCATTCTATTGACCTCATTTTCCAGTCGATCAAGACCTGGCATTCCATATTGCCGTTCAACAAAGACAGGGGCCCCTGGTGGTGGGATATCCATGTAGAAGTACTCTCTGTTTCATTAAGGAACTGTTGTGTTCTGTTACAATGCTTTCTGAAGGGCTGTTAGGCAGTCACTGATTCCCAATGTGCCTGTAACATTTTTGAGATGGTTGAGATCATTTAGTACCTACTTATTGAATGTAAAGGGTTTCCGACCCTCTTCCACCTTTCAAAGGACTGTGTTCAATATCTGTCTGCATCTCAGTTACAATTTATGGTCACTTGACATGGTAGACAGAGGACAAGTTAAAAGATTTCCTTTTGCTCTTAGCTTTGCCAAGGTTGTCATAACAGGTCTCATCCAAAACATTGTTGAGTGGAGTTCCTTGCTCTGACTGCCAGCCCTGGAGATAGAGCATAGTTTTCCCAGCAGAAGAGTAGAAACACTCGCAACTGGTAGATGCCAGAGGTGCTGGAGTACATAGTTGACCTATTAAAACATTAAGGTAATGAAAGCAGTCACATGTTATTCAGTTCTTCAAATCTGCATCATTCAATATGATCATTGTTGATCTTCAGCCCCAATTCCACTGTGCCATTTGCACCTATATTCCTCGAAGGCTTCAACTCCAAGAAGTCTATTGATCACTGTATTGGATTTATTCAAATATTCACTGTCTGGGCCCGAGAATTCCGAAGATCTATAAACCCCTAACAAAGACATTTTTCCTCATCTCAGTCTTAAAACACCAAGCTCTTTCTTTTTTGAAACTGTGAACTCTTAGTTCTAATTATCCCAGCCACAGTAACTACCAGCCCAGTGTCTGCCCTGCCAAATCTCTGAAGAATTTTAAATGCTTCAGTGAGATCTCCTGTCATTCTTCTAAATTCTAAAGAGCAAAGGCCAAGTCCAATCAGTCTTTCCTCATTGGTCATCTCCTTATCCTAGGAAACTGTCTGGTGGATTCTTGTTGAACTGGCTCCAAAACAATCATACGCTTTCCCAGCTGTGGAGACCAGAACTCCACACAGAGTCTCACCAAGGTCCTATACAATTACAATAAAAGTTCAGTCCTTTTCTTCAATTGTCCCGAATTGCTTGCTGTAGCCGTATGTTCACTTTTACTCTTTTACATACAAGATTCCCGGATTCCTCTGAATGCAAGCATTTCCCAACTTCTCACCATTTAAAAATATTTTGCTGTTCTGTTTTTCCACCCAAGGTGGATAACTTCACACTTTTCCACACTGTATTTGATTTGTCATGTTTTTGAAAATGATGACTAATGTCCCCTTGGTAAAGTTGTTACTATGGCATCAGAAGCATACATTGGACGTGAGAAGGGTGCCAGATTGTGACTTCAGTCAGAGAGTTACATACAAACATAGACAATAGTAGCAGAACTAGGCCATTTGGCCTGCTGAGCCCATTCTATCATTAAACATGATCTCTGCTGATCGTCTATGTCAATGCCATACTCCCATTCTCTCCCCATATCCCCTGTCACCTTTAGATTCTAGAAATCTACTTCTTTCTTAAATATATTCAGTAGTTTGCCTACACAGCCTTCTGCAGCAGAGAATTTCATATGTTCACCACCCTCTGAGTGAAGAAATTTCTCCTCATCTCAATCCTAAATGACCTACCTCTTGTCTCGACTCACTGGCCAGAGGACACATCACCCTATCATCCAGTTTGACCACAATCTGTCAGAATGTCACTCTACTGAACTGCAGGGAGTACAGGTTTCATCGACCCGATCTCTCTTCATACAACAAATCTGCCATCCCAGGAATCAGTCTGGTGAACCTTCACTATGCTCTGTCTATAGCAAATACAAGGAGACTAAAACTAAGCTAAAGATTCCAGAGATAGTAGGAACTGCTGATGCTGGAGAATCTGAGATAACACGGTGTAGAGCTGGATGAACACAGCAGATGTGGTGTCACGACTGCCCAGTAAAAGCCTGCAGATGCAGTATAACATCCTACTAGTTTAATCTTGCAATGAAGACCAACACAACATTTGTCTTCCTTATTGATTATTACAACTGCAAGCTTACTTTCAGAGACTGGTGTGCGATGACACCTAAACCCATTTGTATGTCATCATTTCTCTATCACGATTTAACTAATACTCTGCCAGTTTGTTTTTGATACTGAAGTTGATAATTTCACGCTTTTGGACATTATAATGCTCCTACCATGTATTTGCTTATCAAAGATTTAAAGCTGCCATTTTTGGTCTTGCTTTTCCACCTAACCCCTCTCTTATGCTAACACAGTTAAACAAGCATTGAGGAGCAAAAAACCTTTGAACATCATAATTTAAGTGCATCAGAAACAATTGCAGGTAAGTTACTGATTACACTCTATGGGTTCTGTTTGAGCTTGTGGAAGTACTGGGTGTTTTTAGCAGCCAATGAGCATTGGCAAAGTCTGTGGGATGTGTTGCTGCATACAAGAAAGGCCTTAGCTGTGACTACAAAATTTCTGAATTGACCATCGGCACTCAGTACCTAACACCACAGGAACATTATCCTGTTGCAGCATAGGAGCAGTTGGAAATGAAGAGGACAAGCTGCTCACTTGGGAGGGGGAAGACGGGAGAGGTCTTTCAGTAGGAGGCCTTATCCACCTAGGATATACTAGGAGAACTACCCTTCTCTCCACAGAAGCCTGGAGTGACCTATGTCTCAACTGAAATGAACAGAGAAAGTGCTCACAGAACTTTGTCACCGCTTAGAATCAAACAGGAGGTCCCAGAACAGGATCAGGACTGCACTACCAACAGTAGATATTACTCATTTGGTCGTCATTACCATATAGTTACTATTCACTCAATGTGAACTTGGTTTGAGACCACATTTTTACCTCTTGCTGGTGAATACCCTTTTATCCTAGCAGCAGTATTGACACTATGATTCTGCATTAGTGTGCTTGTGCAGCAATCATTTTGCCATCATATCAATCCAGAGGGTGACTACTAGGTGACAAAGACTGTCCATTCTAAACCTATCTTTTAATTGTACTCTGTCAGCACATATATAAAAGCCATGTTGCCACAGCAAGTGAGATCACTCTGTGTGACTCAACTGAGCACTACAACTGGATAACTGACTACCCTACACCCATTGGCTTGACCCAAATTCCCTACAACCACATGACAATGCCCCCTCCTTCAACCTGATCCGATGTAACGACCAAAGAACCACCCTACTGCCTGCTGGCCACCCAAATAACACATAACAACTCAATAACTCTCCAACCAAACCCAACTATGCCCCCAACGCATTATGGCTTAACCAGCCAACTCAACCTGCCCTGACATGACCACCCTCCATCCGTCCAGCTAACACCCGCAACCCAAATGAATACCTGCTCTCTCACCCCACTACCCCACTGAGCACCCAACCATCCTGTGACTAACTGACATACTCACCCACCTACACAGCTCACACCCTCACCCATTCTTTATGAGACAGAGATCTTGAATAACTTCTATGAATGTGATTGTTTGAATAAGTATTTGAGTCCTCCCCTTACACAAGCTCTGACAGCCACTGGGCTTTGACCGGCTCAGGCTTGGAGCATCGAAGGATCTGTTCACTTGTTGTACTTCTCTTTCTTTCTCCTGGAGAGGCTGCACTGCCCAATTCTGCTTCAGTCAGTATCAGAAAGTGACTGATCCAATATGCACTATGATTGGGTCTTGATAAACTTCATAGACAGGAGCAACATTCCCAGTATTGCCCCTGACTGGAAGATCTAGGCAAAGGTTAGGACTGGTGACGAGAGTTGTGGGTAGGAAGTAAGACATGCATGCTCATACCAAGTGAAGTTGGTGCACCAGTAGAGACCATAGGATTAGAGACAATTGAAGGGCAAGACCTTCTCTGAACTGGAAAATTATAAGATCTAAAAAGTTCCAAAACCACAGACATGACCTCATACTATCAAATACAAACTGTCAAACCTCACCTCACAGAGGAGAGTTATGAAGGGGTTAACCTCACAGAAGCCACAGCCAGTTGAACTTTGGATCCTTAGAAGTCTGGAAGTAACATTTATCACAAATGGTGCAAGGTATTACCATTGACCAATACAATTAAAAAACTAGAAGAGATATTACCATAAACAATAGTACAGATGGAGCATTCACACACCCATCAATCCTCCAGCCAGGTATTCCCTACCTAGAGTAGGCTTTGTATTGTTTCTTGTCATGGAAACATTGTTATATCAATCCATTCCAGTCTAGGTCAGGGCATGAAGTAAACCAAAGATAAAAGGGATGTCAAATAGCTGATATTTCAGCATGGTGACAACAGGAGATGCTTTCTCTCCTCAGATGCTGCCAGACCTGTTGTGTTTTTCCTGCACCTTCTGTTTTTCTCTCAAATTTCCTGCATGCACAATTCTTTGTTGTATTCTTTCCGGTAACTGTTGCTGCACTCTAAAAGGTATATTCTGACTTGAAAGGGTGTTAGCCTGACATAAAGATGGGCCCCCACTAAGGAATGCAGCCATTAAACAGTGCATTGAATGCTGCACTGAACACTTTGAACTTACTTTTTAATTAGTAGGTCACACAAAATTGCACATAGTGTCGTGTCATAATCAAAGGAGTTATTGCAGTAAGGGATCTTTGTTTATAAACCTAATCTGACTCTAGGCAAAGAGACTAAACACATAATTATTGCAAGTCATTTAATTATATAAATACTAGCTCAGAGTGGATTGCAGAGGAAATACCCGAACATGGAAAGACTCTTCAAATACAAACAGTTTGCAGACAGAGGTGTGAGAATTCAAACTTCAGAGAGAACCAGAACATGCCATCATTTTGAATTTCTAAACTGTATAAAGAAACTTACTTAAGAAAGCCGGTGTGCAGAACTTCCAGTGGCTTTGAGAGTCACACTCAAAGGGAGTTTTGAACAAGAGTGGACAAACAGAGAAAGGTGTAGAGAAACCTAATATGGTATGCCAAGTAGAAAAACAGTCAGGCAGTGTGAAAATGCTGAAATTGCAGAAAGAGTGAAAAACATGGGATCATCGCTTCCTCCCATAATCTGTTGTAAAACCTGTAGAAGAAAACACCAAATCTCCAACTGCAAAAGCTTCTGCAGCTGCTAGATCAGAATTGTTAAGCTCTTGGCCCCATCAACAAAGAACTCAAGCAATTGGCCCCAGTTGTATATCACAGGGACTTATTGCTGTTATATTGTTATAACTAATTCGTTTTTCTTATCCATACTAGTTTTAATCTTGATTTCTGCAATTGCCCTGTTAATAGCCCTATCACTTTATTCATAAGGAATCTTCAAAAATAACTTGTAATAAACTTAGACTGCTGTTCTGCTTGAACTTGAAACATTACAAAACATTGCAATTTATACTAATGACAGTTGAAGGGACAAAAAAGGACACAATTGCACATTTGCTGATAACACAAAGTCGGAAAACAAGTTGTGAAAAGAACATAAGGATGTTATTTTAAAAAATACGCATAAAATGAGTGACAAAGATCTGGCAAATGGAGTATAACGTGAGCAAATATGAATTTGTCCATTTTGGCATGAACAATAACAAAAAAGCGTATTATCTAAATGGTGAGAGATTGCAGACAGTTGATATGCAGAGGACTCTGGGGCTCTAGTGCATGAATCGTGAAAGGCTGGTAAATAGGTACTGCAAATAATTAGGAAATGTAATTGAACATTTTCATTTATTGCAAAGGGAATTGAATCAAAAGTAGAGAGGTTATACTCCAATTATACATGGTACTGATCAGACCACATCTGGAGTATTATGACTGTGTTGGTCAAACTATTTAAGGAAGGATATAAATACATTGAAAGCTGTTCAGAGAAGGTTTACCAGACTAATACCTAGATTGGGCAGGTTATCTTATAAAGAAAGTTAGGACAGGCTGGGCTTGTATTTTCTAGTGTTTTGTCAAGTAAGATGTGACTTGATTGAAACAAATAAGATCCTGAGAGGTTTTAACACAATACATGTGGAGACGATGTTTTTCGCTTATGGGAAACCTAGAATTAGGGATTAATGTTTAAAGACAAAGGTCTTCCACATATAAAATGGTGAGGAGAAAATTTCAGTTTCAGCAGGTCTTCCTGAGAAGGTGATGGAAGCAGAGTGTGAATATTTTTATGTCAGAGGTGGATATATCCTTGTTAAGTAAAGAGGTAAAAAGGCTGTCAGAGCTAAATGGGAATGTGGATTTGAGGTTACAATCAGATCAGCCAAAATCATTTTACCAGGCTGATTCCGGTGATGGCGGGTCTGATGTGTGAGGAGAGATTCACTAGGTAAGGATTGTTTCCACTGGAGTTCAGATGAATGGGGGGGGGGGGTGCGGGGAGGTGGGGGATATTCTCATAGAGACTTATAAAATTCTAACAGGAATAGACAGAGTAGATGCAGAGAGGATGTTCCCGATGGTGGGTATGTCCAGAACCAGGGGTCACAGTATGAGGATTCGGGATATACGATTTAGGATGGAGATGAGGAGACATTTCTTCACCCAACGAGTGGTGAGCCTCTGGAATTCATTATCACAGGAAGTAGTTGATGCAAAATCATTGATTGTATTCAAGAGGCGACTAGATATAGCACTGGGGGTGAATCGGATCGAAGGTTATGGGAAAAAAGCAGGATTAGGCTGTTGAGTTGGATGATCAGCCATGATCATGATGAATGGCAGAGCAGGCTCGAAGGGCTGAATGGCCTCCTCCTGCTCCTATCTTCAATGTTTCTATGTTTCTTGAGCAGCTTCAGGGAACTAAATGGCCTTCTTCTGCTCCTTGCTTTTATGTTCATGAACAAGAAAGGGCTAAACAAACTATATTCATTAAGAGATAGTAGGAACTGCCTATACTAACAAGGTGTAGAGCTGGATGAACACAGCAGGCCAAGCAGCATCAGAGGAGCAGGAAAGCTGAC
>JAHRHZ010000126.1:5546816-5583116 GCA_024137785.1 Ginglymostoma cirratum | reverse complement strand
TACACCTTGTTGTCTTATATTCATTAAGAGTTCCCTGACAACATGGTGGACAAGCCTGCTGGCAGTGAGACAAATATTTTGCTATTTATCTCAATTTTTAAAATCTGTCCTTACATTGTGGTTAGGTTACTGTCCATCTCCAATTGCCCTTGAAAACGTGGTGATCTTTCTTCTGGAACTGTTGCAATACATGCCTATAGTGCTATTAGGAAGGTAGTTCCCCTGGATTTTAACCCAGCTACAGTGAAGGACAGACAATATATTTCCAAGTCAGAATGATATGTGGCTTGGGACTCTTGCAGGTGGTGGTATTTGCACACATCTACAGTTCTTGACCTTTCTTGTGTTTAATTTATTAATTGCTCTCCAGATTGTCTTGACATTAAAAATTTACAGTTTTCTTAGCAGATTTCCTGCGCTAATTCTATTCCCTTTAATTTGTATACATGCTGCTCAATTTTTACATTTGTCACAAATAATTTTTGTTTGACTTTTTTTAGGTTACACAACAGATTTAAAACCACTTGCAAAATGTTAGCTATATCGCCTGGGTTAGCTGTATTCCCTGCCCTTGCTGTATGGCCAATTTAATGCTGTGTGTCAAGTTAATTAGCAGTCAATTGTCACTTGTATAGAGGTTATTTATGCAAATGAGAAACAACAGCATCCAGATACTAAAATATGGTACTTTATTTAAATAATTCATCCCATCACCCCTTTTCCAGTCCAAGACCAGCACCATCGCTCTCAATGTCCATTTGACTTTTGAAAGATTATCCTCTCTATGATCAAATTCTTCTAATTAGTCCGGAAAGTCTTGTTCTCAAAGGCTAATTGCTAAAAGCAATGGAGTTTGTATCCATGAAAATTATCAATGCATTTATTCCTTTTGAGACTTCCTCACAATCTCACCTTCTTTCAATTGCCACTAGTCACCTCTTCTACCCTTCATTCCTTGCCACTCAATTGCTAATGACTGAATTAATTTCCATTGCTCCATTGCTCAGAGACATTATAATGGACGCGTTTCATTGTATATTCCCATCCACTTAAAAGATTTTGACCAGGGACCTCTCTTTACAATTCTTCTCTTTGAATGCTATATCTTAATCAATTATAATCCTGTCGTCTTCTGCCTTAGACCCTTTAGTATATTTTTGTTGCATTTTCAATTCTTTCTAAACTTCTTCTATTTGGCTTCTGCCTGCCCAAGGCACTGACAGGGCCCAAGTACACGTAACCAACCTTTGCTTTTGCAACCACAGATGCTATTCTTCTAGTTTCTCTTTCATTATTACCTGCTACCGACATGTTCACCGTCTTTGCTTCTTCTTTGTAATGAGGCTGCTCATCCTCAGTTCCATTCCTACGTGCCCACGGAAATAATTAACTTTACCGAGAGTCTCAAGAGCAAAGTCAAGTTAACAGCAGGACTTGAAACCTCCCAGTGCTGCTTAATTAGCCCATACTTAACAATATTTTGCACTTCAGTGGGAAACGAGGGACTGTTTCTCTGCAACAATGAGTCAATAGTCACATCTTCTATGAATAATACCTATTCACCCTTGAAGGAAAACAAGGATTTGAAAAGCTGTGGTATGTGGTACTACCTAGGCATGCAGGCTATTTCCACATACACTTTTCCTGGAAGTGCTTAAAGTGGGCCCAGACTCGTTTGTCCACTGAGTGCCATTTGTGTTCACAAAAGCTGATGTCTAGCTGATGGGGTTATTGATGACCACTTAACAAACAATCAGATGTATCCTGCACTAGAGAAATCCAGCAGTGGTTCCAAATCTCTACTTAACTGGATCAGTGCAAAAACACCTGTATTGACTAGCCCTCTTGAATGTGACATTGGTGACTATCTTGATACAAAAATGAGACACAGATTGGGAGAGGCCACGCATATCTGCAGCAGCTCTTGGGAATTATCCAGAGGTGTGGAAATTCAGCAACAAGGTGACCTTCCACATCACTGGCATTGGGTGGCCACCAATATGCAGCGGGTTTAACTCATTATCTGTCTTTTTGCAGAGTTCTGTGAGACACGAAGTCAGCTCCCAACATTGCTGCTCTTACATCTCAAAGTAGCTGAGCTGTGACCTGTGGATGCTCTGTGATGGGTAACCTTTTCTTCACGCTGGTTCCATGTCCCCCTGCTCCTCCCTGAGCTCAGTACTCCTGCTGTTCCTCTTCATGGTGCTGCCATATTCCCTGTTGCTGCAACTTTCTCCCTTTCTGTAGCTCTCCACACTGGAGGAACCACAGCCCCAAGGTCATTTTTTCATAAAAGACTTGCATATTCACTTAATCTCAAAGGCCTCTTTACCCCACCTTCTAATGACAGAGCATCAGCTTCATTATGTTTCAATATTGTTAATATGCCCTGGTAGCCCTGTCACTTTTCCCACTTCTCCCAAATGTCTATGCTAATGCTCACATTGTTCCATCCTCCCTGCCAATCCAGAGGGGAAAAGCATCAAACACAGTAATGCCTGGAAAACTACATACTGGTCACTCTCACTGACACTCAGTTTAGGTTCTACCAGGCCCACTCACCTCTCTATCTCATTCCAGCCTTCGTTCAAGCATGGATAAAAAAGCTGAACCCCAGGAGTATGGTAAGAGTTACTGCAACGCACCACTCTGACTTGAAACCATATTGGCATTCTTTCATAGCAGCACCTCTCTAGCCGTGGACTCCAGCAATTCAAGAAGGTGGGTCACCACAACCTGCTCAAGGTCGATGAGGTATTGGAAATAAATGTTGGTTTAATCAGCGATACATATCAGGTCAAGTCAAGTTGCCACAGCCTTACAAGACCATAGGGTTGCTCTCCCATAAGACTACTGGTCATGATTTAACCCGAGGGCAGCCACTCCTCAGGTGAGGGGGAGGTTGAGAAAGTGAGTCCTTCATGGCAACCTCATCCATCAATGGGATTGAACCCATGCTGTTGGTGCCACTCTGATTCACAAACCAACAATCAGATGTATCCTGCACTAGAGAACTCCAGCAGTGGTTCCAAATCTCTACTTAACTGGATCAGTGCCCAGCCAGCTGAGACAAACTAACCCCCAATGCTTACATCCCACAAGCAACTTAAGTAAAAATCATGCTGCGGTTTGGATGAAGATGGACTAGGCTCTGACCATTGTTTTCCTTTTGTGAAACATTGCCAGAGAATGGAAAGATTCCAAAAGTTGCACCCCAGTTCAAAACTGGGAGAAGAATGAAATTGGCAGCTATAGGCAAGTCAGACGAACTTCAGTGGTGAAGGATATCTTTAGACAGTAACCTGGGTCAAAATGACTTGTTGCTTATAAAATTATGTGTTACTAAATGATAGCCTACAAGGATTTGTTACTTTGTTAAAATCTCTTTAGTGAGCAGTGAGAGTTCTATTTGTATTCATTTGCATGGATCAGCATGTCATATTCCACAGTCTCATCTCATTTATATTTGATTTCCTATTTTCCCACTTGTCAAATAGAGACTAGACATCAAAAATTCCCAACATGAAAGTTAGAGTGATTACCTGGCATCTTTCAAGCTTGGTCTTGTGGACCTCCATCCTGGTCACCACCAATATCCCAGGACACACTCTATGGTCTATGCACCTCCTGCGACCCCATCCATGGACATTGACAACACATAACAGTCTCACTGCAGCATCAAGGCTCATCTCCGATCCCCTTACAATATAGTTCTGTATTTCAATGCTGGATTTCAGAGAACACCAGCATCTTTCCTTCTAATGTTGTTGTTCGGACACTTTGCACAAGGACAGGAACCCACATCTGGGTGAATCTCAGAGCTCCTTGTTTGTTTTCTTTGCATTCACTTTGCACCTACTTTGATCTCTGTCTTGCCCTGCCTTGGCTTGACTTTTTGCACTCAGCCAGAGCTTAAAGGTTCACAGTTTTTTGTCCTGCTTTGTCCTCATAGGGAGCTCGTCAGCTGTATGTCAGCAGTGATCAGTCAATGGGTGAACGTGTTGCTCTCCAACACTATGCTATGTTAATCTTACATCTATATCATATGCTAGTGACACACACGACAAACATACTGCACGTGCTTCAGCCAAATGGCCATCTCTCAATCTCTACATGAAGTAATCCTCAGTGAAGTCCAGGGAGGGCAGCCTTCAGTCAGGGGTTTCCAATGCAGAAAGTCAAGGGCAGCATCCAATTTCAGTTCAGTCGTTTGGACATAGTCAGGCAGCCACTTGTGGTGGTCAGGGTCAGGTGGTCCATGCCTCAACTGTCTAGGGGTGGGCCACTGTCTAGAAGTAATCACAGGCAACCTTTAAAGGGTCACTTGCAGGGCACAATTCACAAAGACAATACTGGATATTATAGGCTGCGCAAGGGCATGGAGCCCATTTCCTGTCACTTTTAACTGTAAGTATTCACCAACATGATCTTGTATATTGCCTTCTTGGGTCATGTAGGGGGTAGATGGGACATGGTATCACTTACTGTATTCATGTGACAAGGTTAGTACTGTATTCATCAGAATAAGAATCCTAAATCAATGTTCTATATTGAGGTATTCCATGGTCTTCCTTGTCAGACTCTTCCATCTCCCACTGTATGGAGAATGTGATTGACCATCAAGGGCTGAATGCCTTACAAGGGTGGTTAGTGGAACAAGTACTACCATGTGTAACTACTGCTGCTAACTCCACTGTGCAACTCCCTGACTGGCTGAGGCCAAGTGTAGGTACAACGTGGCCGATTCTTCCACGAGTGTCATTGTGGAAGGGACAATAGCCCTGCTGAAGTTAAGGTACTGATGCTTGGTTTGTTCATGGGGGCAGGAGGTTTTGGGAGTATAGGGGTTTGTCCAGGCAGAGTGTGCTGCATAATCTGAGCATTCTGTACTCTACACAACAGGAACAGCTGAAGAATGGATGTGATTGATGCCGAAGAGATGGGAGGAGTGATTGCAGCAGTCATCTGAGGAGGACAATGAGGAAACTGAACAGGGGGACCATTACCTTCACCGTGATAGAGTAGTGCAGCATATGTTGCAAAAACCAAGCAGGACTTAATTGACATCCGGTTCCAGTAGGTGAGAGCTCGGTGTAGTGATCACTTATTGACAGTGGATTTGTTGCTGCTTAAAAAACAGTCTCTGTCTGTTCTCAGAGGAAATGAAACTTCTTTCGTTTTTGTCAATTTGCTTTTGCTAATGCTGAATAAAAGCAAAGATTTTCAAATGTTTAAAGATTTTCCTGTGGGTGATGATCCTATATTGAACAATGAATTAATGTTATGTTTTGCCGGTTGTTAAGGAAAGAAACAAGATTCTAACTCGGAATACGGTTAAGGAAGGGTGACCTGTATAGCTTGGTTCTTAAATAGCAAACCATTTACAAATGTGCACTTTATTTGCAATGAGGTTTCAGCTGTGCCACCTTTACGTACTGAGAAATGCTTACCTTTTATCCCATGGCATACACTGTGAAGGGCAACTTTTCACAGTAAGTGCAACTGGACTATAAAATTACACTAGGGCCTGGAATCCCAGAAATTCCTGTAGTGGCAAGAATTTCTGCCTGTAGCAACAGGGAGAATACAATAAGCAGGACATCACAGAGGGGGACATGTAGTGAGTCGAGGTCCGAAAGAGAGAAATCTTGTGCAAAACTCATTAAGATGATTCACAGCTTGAGAAATCAGACTAGACAGAAAATTTGTCAAACTGAATAAAATAGCAGCCAGTAGCCATCGGCTACTGGAAACTGAGGTCAAAGAGGTCATAAAAGTTGAGGGGGAACCAGTAGACCCAGCCTGAAGGTTGTGTACTGGAAAAGTATCAATCAGACTTTCTAGCCCCTTGACTTCCAGCCAGTGCTTGAGGCCAATAAACTTTACACCTAATCAGCATGGCAACAGGAAAGGGTTTCAATGCAACCTCATTGGATGCTTTGGACCCTACTAGTGACCAGGAAATAGGTCATAAAACATTCAAGAAGCTCCGGGGTGAGTGAGATAGTATACACCGGGAAGCCACACCCTCAGTGAAAACTTGTGGCAGAAGTCCATGCAGCAACCCAAGAAGTGCCAGAAGAAGGTCTGCCCTGACCTGGAAGACCAACCTTCATGGAAGATAGCTGGTCCTATGTCAGAGAGGAAGGAGATTCCAACAGCCATGCAAACTACCCATGATTGCGATTGGTAGGAGTGACCGCTATACAGGTCTTCCAAAGTCAAAATCCCATATAAATGGGATAGATTTCTAACAGATATCATGACTGAAAACTGGGCATCCAGGAGATGGCGAGGCCACCAGATGTACTCAACCACAACTTGTTACTTCATGATCTAGCATATTTGTTATTCTACCATTACCATAAACACAAGGCATCAGCCCTGGTTCAACAAAGAGTGCAAGGTGGCATGCCATGAGTGGCACCAGGCATATTTAAAAATAAGGTGCCAACTTGGGATAGCTATAAGACATGACTAATTGTACACCAAACATTGGAAGCAGCATGCAATAGACAGGGCTAAATGATCTCACAACCAATAGGCTGGATTTAAGTCTTGCAGTCCTGTCACATCTAACGCTGAGTAGTAGTGGACAATTCAATAACTAACAGAAGGAGATTCCACAAATCCTTAGTGATGAGGGAGTTGACCACCCCAGTGTAAAAGATATCTTTGAAATATGTGCATCAAGCTCCAGCCAGAAACGAGAGATGAGTGATTCATTTTGGCCTCCTCCAGAAGTCTCCAGCATTACAAATTCTGGTCATCAGCCAACTCAATTCATTCCATTTGATGTGAGGAAACAGCAAAAGACATTAGATACCTATATGGGCTCTGATAACATTTCAACAATAGTAATGAAGATAGGCATTTTAGAATAACCCACATCCCAAGTCAAGCTGATGCAGTACAGCTACAACTCTGGCATCTATCCGACAAAGTGGAAAATTGCCCAGATATGTCTGGTCTATAAAAGGCAGGATAAAACCAACCCAGCCGATTATTGCACTATCAGTCTACTCTAGGTCATCAGCAAAGTGATAGAATGGGTAGTCATCAGTGCTACCAAGCAGCAAACAACCCACAACCATATCACAGCCTTGGCCGAACATGGAGGAAAAAGTTGAACGCATGAGTCAGATTGACTTTCCTTGGCATTAAGCAGTATTTAATCAAGCATGGCATAATGGAGCTCTGGCCAAAACTGGAGTAAATATGAATCAGTGGGAAAATTCTTTGCTTGTTTGTGTCACACCTGCCACAAAAGGAGAAGAGTGTGTTTGTTGGTGCTTAATCATCTCCATCTCAGGCCATAACTGCAGCAGTTACTCAAGGCATGTCCAAGGCCCAACAATCTTCAGCAACTTGGTCAGTGACATTCCCTCTATCATAAAGTCAAAAGTGGAGAGATTTACTGATGACTGAATAACTCCTCAGATACCGAAAGTTCCTGTATCTATATGCAGCCGGACCTGGACAATATTCATGTTGGGCTGATAGTAACAGTTGTGATCGCAAATTCCAGGCAATGGCCAATTCAAACAAGAGAAAACTGTACCAACTCCAAAATTTTCAATGGTATTACCATCACTACATCCTCCATTATCAACAGACTGAGACATAGCAACTGAACTGGACCAGGTATATAAATACTGTGCCTACATAATCAGAGGTTAGTGGTTCAACATGGAGTAATTCACCTCATGCCTTCCCAATGCTTGTCCACCATCTATTACACATGTGTCTGGAGTACGATAGTGTGTTCCCCATATGTGTGGATGAGCGCAATTCCAAAAGAACTTAGGAAGGTCAACACCATCTAGGACAAAACAGTCTTCTTGTTTGGCATCTGATCCACCACCTGCTAATATTCACTTCCCTCAATCATGATGCCTAGCAGAGGGCACCATCCAAAAAGACACACTGTGCCAACTCACCAAGTGTCTTTTGACAACACCTTCCAAACCAGAAACCTCTACCAGCTGGAAAGGTGTGAGCATCAGCTGCTTGGAATACCGCCAGAACTGCAAGTTCCCCTTAAGCCACACACCATTCTGATTTGGTGGAATTTTATCACCGTTCCTTCAGTGTCACTTTATAAAAGTCTTTGAGCTTGCACCCTAACAGCAATGTGGGTGTCATTACACCATAAGGACTGCAGCATTTTAAGAAGGCAACTCACCACTACTTTCTAAAGGGCCACTAGGGATATGCAATAAATGGTGGCCTAGAAAGTGGCGCCTACATTGTATGAAGAATTTTTTAGGAAAGTTAAATTCCTGTTCTCAATATTATGAACATAATTCATCTAACATTCCATTCTTCTCTATTTAATTGAATGGCAAATGCCACTGCTAAAATCAAAACCAGGAATGTTGTGCTGGTGTATTAAAACTACATTACAAGCAGTACACTCTAAGTTAATGTTATTAGGGTTAATCATCATTAGTTGATCAATCATTGCTTGTGTTCTTATTTTACAAATACATCTGCTCATTAGATTGTAATTGGCTACAAATCATATCCAGCCATGTGTTTTTTTCAAAAAGACCATTAATTATTTCTGTGTTTGCTTTGATGGAAAATAACCTGTTATTTCATTTTAAATATAGATATTAATTTTGGAAATTTGGCAATTCAAACTTTCTTACATTAGTCTTTATTTCAAACTTCTCAAGTACTTTAGTTAACCCAGCTACGGAAAGCTTAATTCCTTTGGCTGGTATATTTCAGGCATGTAATTGAAAAGCCTTCTGCACATGGCTATTTCTGAACTTGTGAATGAAAAGCTGGAAAGTAGAGATAGCCTCTTTTAAATCTGTGAAAATGATCAGCTCTGAGACCAGAGAAGAAACTCCTGCGAAAATGATTGCCCTGAGCAAGATGACACCCTTCCCACACCACAGATCAGGTATAAGTACAGGGCAAACAACAATGACTTGTGCAAAGCTATGAAGTTAATTCTAATGCATATAGCAAGGAAGTTGAATGAATAGACTTTACCTTGGTGGCAAAAAAAAGTCCTTGTATTGTTTACACTGATTATTAAAGGTAAGTGTGAAGAAGGTAATTAGTAACAACAGTTTTCCTTTGTTCCCTTGGAATGATCCTAAAGGATTTACCAGTTTCAGTCGAGGAATGGAATGTCCACTAGAGTTTAGTGTGGTTCCCCAATATATGGTTGTTACTTAACTCAGCTAGAGTGCAAAGATGGAAGCCATAACAACGGGAATGCTTTTGAGAGGGTAAACAAGGAAACACAAAAGGCAAGATAGTTATAAGCTTAAATTCACAGTTGTAAGCAAATGGACCAGAAATCATTGGTGTTGGAGATTGTGGGGAGTGGGACTACATAATTTATTAGCCTTGGTTTAGTTGGTAGCTGTGAGGAACACTGAACTTTCCAAGATGGTTATGATTTGAAATCTACTTTTGGCTTAGAGGACAATAGAGAATTCTAAATAATCTCCTCAGATTGGAGACATGTTCATGTTATGCTGTAGCCACAAGGACAGAAACTAATAATTGAGATTGGTGCAGCCTTTGCCCAGAAACTATAGCAACAATAAACATTAGTAATTACTTCAACATATCTGTGGGATCTATAAAACAGTTTAAAAATGTTCAGGAAATTGTTTGTTTCACCTGTAAATGGATTAATTCCAATTTTTGTAACAAGTTTTAAAAACTGGGTCATGTGATCTAGCAACCCTTGACTTAGAAGCAGTATCAACAAAAGGAAGTCACAGTATGGAGGCCACATGGTACATAGACACATAGAGGGAATATCTAGAGAGACAAGAGAGGAGATGAGTGAACCAAGTCAGAGAACTGGATCTCTCAGAGTTTAGACTGCACTTTTAGACATCTGTCATTTCTTCTCTGATTGAATAGTCATTGAGTCATGTGGCATGGAAACAGGCTCTCCAGTCCAACCAGTCCCTGCTGACTATGTTCCCAAACAAAACTGGTCCTAGCTGCCTGCACTTGGCCAATATCCCTCCAAACCTTTCCTATTCATGAAATTATCCAAATGTCTTTTAAGCATTGTAACTGTACCTGCATCCATCATTTTCTCCGGCAGTTTATTCCACATATAAACCACTCCCTGTGTAAAAACGTTGCCCCCTCACATCCTTTTTAAATCTTTCTGCTGTCACCTTAAAAATGTGCCCCCTAATTTTGAACTCCCCCACCCTAGGGAAAAGGTTCTTGTCATTCACCCTATCTATACCCCTCATAATTTTACAAATCTCTACAAGGTCATCCCTTAAACTCCCATGCTCCAAGGACAAAAGCCCCAACCCAGTCAGTCCCTCCCTACAGCTCAAACCCTACTGCCAAGATTTGACCACATTGTATGGAGATAAAAGGCAATTTTGGTAGATCAACGTTATGAGAACCAATAGCAATTGAAGGTCAAGAATGTTTTGGGAAGAGATGTGTTATACAGGGAAGATTGCACAGGAGGAACTGTTTTCCACCTAAAGGATAGGGCAGGTATTTTCTCAGAAGTACAGCATTGTTAAAATGGAGACAAACTACACCCTCCATGAGATAGTCTTTGCTCTATCTGTGTTCCATTTGTAATTCATATCTCATATTGTCAGTGGTTTGCCTGTTAGTTCATGTTTAATTTATGTTTGTTCTGAATGGAAATGTAATTCGTGGCCTTTGGGAAAAAAATGTCAAAAATCTTAGGGGCCTGAAAGAATAATGGACTATTCACATACAAATTGTTTTTGTTGGTGAAGGGTTTTAAGGTGTAATCTCTTTCAGCAAAATACCTGTGTGCTTACAAACTAAGAGATGCTTTGGAAATAGGCAGATAATTGAGTTAATGCATGAGTTGTAACATGACTCACTTTGGAACTTTCCACAGAAACGAAATTGAGAGAAAATTCAATGATGAGATGGAATCAGGTGTTCTGTGAAAGGGCAAAAAGATCAATACACACCTCTAGAGTTAGTAGAAGTGAAGGTACAGAGAGCAGATTATGTTCAGCTGGATAATTATTTCTACTTCTGCCACAGGAAGGGACATGTAAAGGCTGAATGCTGAATAGTAAAAGCCAAGCCTGTTGCATTTCCCCAATCAAGAAGTGTTTACCCGAGTCCTAGTGCCCTGACTGGCACAATCAATGACAAGCAAAGAATCTTCCCCACATCGACTGAGATGAAGAATCCATTGATTATCTGTGATAGAGATTTTTTTTTACTTGAGTCATAGAGTCATAAGATGTACAGCACGGAAATAGACCCTTTAGTCCCAATCGTCCATGCTGACTAGATATCCTAAATAATCTAGTCCCACGTGCCAGCATTTGGCCCATATCCCCCTGAACCCTTCCTATTCATAAACACACCCAAATATATTTTAACTGTTGTAGTTGTACCAGCCTCTATCACTTCCTCTGGCAGCTTGTTCCACAGAAGTACCACCTTCTGCATGAAAATGTTGCCTCCTTAGATCCCTTTTAAATCAGTGCCCTCTCACCTTAAGGAATAAAGTGCTTTCTGATCCATTTGGTGAGGCAGGAACAATATCTATTCCTTTGTTTAAATTTAATTTCAAATGGAATTTAGTGAATGGTTCTTCTCCTGTGAGAGGTGCTTCTGTTTTATGGTGCCTTCCTTGTCAATTTCTTATTAACAAACGACTAGACTGAGGATGTTGTTGCCTCCAGTGGTTTTTAAGTAAGGCCATTGAGTTCGTGGAAATGGAAAGGTTATGAATGATAAGAAAACCCCAACCACTCCTACTATTAAAGTAATATTTCAATTAAGGATGTGGTCACAGAAAGACAGAAGTCCATCTGATAATTTTAAAATGACAATGGAAAATTAGACGAAAAAGGGCATGGTAAGCCATATGAAAAGTAAAGCCATTGGAATTGAAAATGCAGAAAAATTATGAGCTGAATGAGGCAAAGCAGCTTGCACAAAGTACTCAAAACTGATGATGAAAGAGAGGGAAAACATGTTTTGCAAGTAAGTAGGAAACTTGAGCCCAAAACTGATCTGTGGAGCTATGAGGAAGCAGGTATGTTCTTAAACCTAAATTTTAGCTTCAAAATGAGCAGGAAGTCACTCTTGCTAAAATTGAATTTAACAAAGCTAAAATGTAGACGTTGTGTGATTGCCGAGCTGGGAGGTTTGATAGCAGACGTTTCGTCCCCCTACTAGGTGACATCCTCAGTGCTGTGGACCCTCCTGTGAAGCGCTTGTCTTGTTCAAATTTATATAGTCTGGTTTCTGCCGCTTCCAGTAGGTGCTGGTTCCAGCTGTACGTTATAATGGCCGGTATATCGGGTCTAATTGAACGTGTTTGTTGATGGAGTCTGCGGATGAATGCCAAGCCTCCAAGAATTCCCTGGCTGTTCTCTGTTTGGCTTGTCTGATGATTGTTGTGTTGTCCCAGTTGAAAGTGTGGTTTTTCTCGTCTGTGTTCGTTGAAACCAAGGACACCTGGTCGCGCCGGTAAGTTGCTAGCTGGTGTTAGCGGGTGCGGGTTGCTAGTTGTCTGCCTATTTGTCCCACATAGTGTTTTGTGTAGTCTCCGCTAGGTATCTTATAGACCACATTCTTCCTGTTCATAGTATCTATTGGGTCTTTAACTCTAGTCAGTTGCTGTCTCAGTGTGGCTACTGGTTTGTCAAAACGTCTGCTATTAAACCTTCCAGCTCGGCGAACACACCAACGTCTACCACCAGCAACCTAGCTAGAAACCTTCATTCAAACCCTGAAAGCTGAAATGCTGTGACAGGAAGAAAGGCAAACAGAAATCTAGAACACTTGTAAACTGAATAGCAAGGAATGTGAAGCTTTCTTAGCCGAACATGAACATAACCTTAACAAAGGGTGTGGAGCAGCTAAAGTAGATTTTACTTGACAGATCATTGAACTTCTTGCACAAAGTGAGGCAGTGTTAGATCTGTGTCTTGAGGAGGTGAAACAGGGAGCATAGTCAAAGTTAAGAACAATCCTGGTTTTAAGCAAGGTGAATTCAAGTGGCACGAAGAGCAACTTGGATATTCAATTGGTTAGAATTGGTTTCAAAGCCCTGTACATTGAAAAAAGAAGTGGATAAAGAAGAAAATGAAGATAATGATTTAAAAACTGAACAGAGAAGTTCTGCATCTGTTTCAAACAGTGGAAACCTTAATGATGGTTTAGTGCCTAAATGTAAAGGAGAACAAGAGCAATTTCCACATGTGGAGTGATATGACATGGGATTTCTTCTTCCATTCCAGTTCATAGCTACTAGTACCCAGAAAGTTGGCAATGTTGCTGTTAACAAAATGATGAATACCAGACAAATTGAAAAACTTTTGGACTCATTACAAATACCATCCCAGTATCCAAACTGTGCACAATCCAGTACAACTTTTAAAGAGGAACATGAGGAGTGCTATTCCAAGGTGCTGGTCCATAATGACCACAATCCTGGCCTTCCTAGAAATGTTTTTTTTCAAGAACCAAACAATATTTTGATGGAATTTGAAACTATTGTCATTTACACTACAATTTTTTCCAGCTGGCACTATGCCCAAAGTAATTTTAGATGCTTTTTCTTCATTTGTGGCCGTACCTAGCCACGCCAGCATTTTACTTCCTATCCCAAATTGCTCATGAGAAGGTTCTGGAGAGCTGCCTTCTTGAACAGCTGCAATCCTTGTGGTGTAGATACAGTCCCAGTGCTGTTAGGAAGGGAATTTCACAATGTTGATTTAAAATTTAAAAGACAAGCCACAGCAATTATCGTCTGAAATGCTTTTCACTAAATGCCAGTTGCAACAGCAAATGTCAATGACAGAGCTAAAAGCAATGGGATCCCAAAAGGAGATAGCAAGAACTGCAGGTGCTGGAGTCAGAGTCGATACAGTGTGGAGCTGGAGAAGCACAGCAGATTACGCAGCATCAGAGGAGCTGGAGAGTCGATGTTTCGGGCCTCAGCCCTTCATCACTCCTGGTCCTCTGATGCTGCCTGACCTGCTATGTTCCTCCAGCTCCACACTGTATTGACTCGGGATCCTAAAAGGTGAGTTTTCACAATGATTACGGTATTCTGGTGATCGACCTTCGTAACCCAGGGCACTGCAGCCTGGGATTTCCCCAGTGGTTGTGCTAAGAAAGAGATCCCAATTTGCACCAAATCTGTCAAACTAATAAAAAAAAATGTAAAGTGTACATTTTGATCAGCATAAACCTAATTTCAGTTATATGTGGTTCTAGTTTAGAAAGCATTGTGTTAAAACCTGGCCCCATCCATAAAACGAGTCAACTGTCCCAAATCGAGTGAATCACAATTTCAAGTTTCTGGTAATTGTATCTGTTTGCAAGCATTGCTGCGGCCCTTAGAATTAGTTATTATTTTGTTTATATGCAAGGACATTTACAGATATTTTAAGGCTTTTTGAATACATATTTTAATTTCCTAAGAAACTGACTATAGCATATAAATGTAAAGTAAGAAATTTTGCATCAACGTAGCACTTTTCATGATGATGGATGTCTACTAGCAGCTGATGAAGTTTTATGGAAGTACAGTCAGCTTTGCAATGTAAGATAAAAACCGAAAGAGCTGCTGATGCTGTAAATCAGGAACAAAAACAAAGTTGCTGGAAAAGCTCAGCAGGTCTGGCAGCATCTGTGAAGGAAAAAACACAGTTAACGTTTCAGGTCCAGTGACCCTTCCTCAGAACTGAGTAATGTAGAACATGTAGCAGCTATTTGGATAGAACAAAATTGCACAAGCAGCAATGTGATGATGACCAGATTATCTGTCTTTGTGATCTTAATTGAGAGATAAATATTTGCTAGTGTAGAAGCAATAACAGCCCTCTTCTTTATTAAAATAGTGGCATGGGATCTTTCACATCCACATAGATAGCTGGGGCCATTGTTTATTCTCTCGTTGAGAGGATAACACCTCTGATAGTACGGCAATGATGGTTGTGTTCAAGCCTTGGCATGGGAATTGAACATGAAACCTTGCAACTCAGATGCGAGCATTCTCAGCTGAGTCATAGACCAGCAAGTGATTCTTTACAGAGCAACTTTTCTCCTATTTTTAGTAATTTAAATCTGGGCCACTTAGTGCAACTAGACTAGAAACTGAGTAAAAATGCTTGATCATTTAAAATAAAAGTTTAAACCACTCTTGAATATATCAATAAATATACTTGAAAGGAAAATATTTAAATAAATCAAACATGCTGCTCTAATGAACTAGCTCATAGCAGATTTCACATTTCGTGTAAAGAAAATAAGTTTGATTGGAAATTTGAGGAGGAAAATGTCTTAAAATTAAATTCTATACGTGTGAAGCTGGAAGAGCACATCAGGTCAGATAGCATCCAAGGAGCAAGTTAGTCAATGTTTTGGGCCGAAATGCTTTGTCAGTCCTGACAAAAGCGAAGCGTTTCGGCCTGAAACTTTGACTAACCTGCTCCTCGGACGCTGTCTGACCTGCTGTGCTTTTCCAGCCTCATACCTATAGTCTCCGGCTTCCAGCATTGTAGTCCTTGTTGTTTCTATTCTAGTTTTGGGAGCATTTGTGGCCAGATTGCCAACTGGGACCAAAGCAGGAACTCCAGGCCCATTTTTACATATGGCACCTCTCTCTGCATCTCCTTTCAATCTGGATAATGTTATAATTCCCATGGGAAAACCATGTATTGCAATAATCAATTGAGGGATCCCAAAAGGAAGAAATTACCAACAAAATTGTAACGTTTACTTTAGCACAAATCAAAACCAATTAAAATTCCTTATGAATTAAAATGCAAATAAGACAAAATAAAAAAGTCAATTTCACTAGAAGTAGTTGATACAACAAAGATGTGTTATATGTAACAGCAGGTGGCTGTGTAATACCCTTACAAAGGAAGCACTACGTACTAGTTTCATGAATATAAAATTTCTCACCATCGCGTTCAATCAACTTGAGTCATATTCGCTGGTAGCTATATTCCATCCGAAGTCAATTTATCAAGTTAACACTAAAATGGTTTTGTGATGCAGAGAGAGTATCCCTACCTCAGAGACAAGAGGCCTGGGTTCAAGTCCCACCTTCTCCAGAATTATGTGAGACTCTTTCCAAACAATGTTTAGAAAATATTGAGGGTTAATACTGACAATCCACATGGCTTTAGACAATTCTCACATGTTGAGTCCTGATTGTATAACCCTCCAGAGTTCCTTTCACTTGGGCCAACCAACAAGCCAGTTCACAAGCTGGTCTTCAGATGCAAACTCTCGGTTCTTTCACATACCAGAGCAAAACACTATGTGTTCAGCATTTGAGCATCTGAAACTCTGTTTTTCTTGTTCTTACTGCCAAATGAAATTATAACCATTTTCTGGTGAGTTCAGTTTGCCCCTAAATGCAACAGGAGTTTGATAAATATGTTGTTCTGCAGCACTTATAGAGTCATAGCAGCATCGACACAGGCCCTTTGGTCCAGACATCCCAATCAGATCTGGCCCCATTTGCCAGCATTTGGCCTATATCCCGCTAAACCTTCCTATTTGTATACCAGTCCAGATGCCTTTTAAATGTTGTAATTTTACCAGCCTCCACTGCGACCTCTGGCAGCTGACTCCATTCATGTACCACACTATATGTGAAAAAGTTACCCCTCAGATTCTTTTAAATCTTTCCCCTCTCACCTTAAACCGATATCCTCTGGTTTTGGACTCCCCCACTCTAGGTAAAAGACCTTGGATATTCATCCTATCTATGCCCGTCACAATTTTGTAAACCTCTATAAGGTCACCCTGATCCTCTGACACTCCAGGGACAAAAGCCTCTCCCTGTAACTCAAATCCTCCAGCCCTTACAACTTCCTTGTAAATTTTTTCTGCACCCTCTCAGTTTAACTTCTTGGCATCTGCAGTTCTCCTGTGTCTGTCAGCTGCATGAATTTTGATCTTGATTTTCTTCCTGTCAGTACCGCCTTCAGGTCAAGATTTCACACAGACCAGTAATTTTATGAACCATAAAAATTACGATTGATCTCGAGACACTGATGCAAACTCTTGAAAATCCTTTCAAAAGATTATCTTAGAAACAATCACAGATTCCACAAACATTTCAAATAAATTACAATATTTTTAATTATACTCTTCTGGGACAAAGTTTGTCACACGTTCCTCTCACCAGCCCCTCACTCCAACACACTCAGCACCCAACCCTGACAACAGCCTTGAGGAAGAAAAGAGGAATGTTTTGCAAGAGTAAAATTTTCTTTCCAACACTATCCAGCAAATTCTTAACATTGTGCCTGTTTTAATGTATGTATGACATTTTGCACAGTGAATCAGAACAATAGATTTTAATTGCAAAACGGGTTTTGTAACAAATATATAATTACATTTTGCAATCTTATAAATCCCATTGGTTCATCCAACTTTCAAACAATCATACAGGGGCCTACAAAATGTGAACTATGACCTGATTTGTGGCAGAATTGGACAAGAAGTCTGATGTGTTCCATCTTGACATCGGAACTTACTTGCTGCATCTTTGATGCGTTTTTCAAGTGATGAGGTGAGTTTGTCACTCGACAGTGGTGCGTTGACAATGAAGGGGCATCAGAGTTTGTTTAACTCCCTTATTAACACTTTAACTTGCCTCATTAACACTTGGCTTCATGACCAAATGTGACAAACGAGTTAAACATTGAGAATTCTTGACAACTTCAGCTCATCAATTGCTCTAAACGTCACCTTCTTGGACACAAGGTGCCAACATCTCCAGGCATACTCCATAGCCAATAGCGACTTGCTCCCCATGTCCATGGACATTGGCATCTGACATGTGCACCAGCCTCTAAGAACTCTCATGGAACAAATCTAATCTACTAGTAGGAAGTTTCTGCCCTTCAGTGTTGCACTGAGGGCTCCACTTACAACTATCGTTGTGACGCTGCAACAAGGATACCATGTGCTCAGGGGCATGCACACAGCTTATGGACTGGATCAGGCTTCACCTCTAGACCCCTTGCTTCTTTTTATAATGTTCATCCGGTCTGAACCTACATAGATGTTCACAGCATTCCTGACTTGCATTGTGTTGCCTAGCTACAATTTTCCCCTTCAACCAATAAACTCAGTCCCAGATTACTGTTGCCTTGTCGTGTAGTTTAGTGCAGACAGGAAGCTTATCCTGATTGTCAGCAGTCCTCAGCCAAGTCAGGGTAAATAACCTTCAAATATACTGTGTCCGGAGCCCAATACCAGTCCTCTGTTACTAATCCAACAGTTTGGATATTGCCAGGCAGCCACTAGGGGCAGTCAGTATTCTCTTAGCTTAATGTGATATGTGAGGTAATACATTTTGGCATAAGGAAGAAGGAAAGGCAAAATAGAATGAAGACCCTGTTCCAAAGAGTTTGAAGGGTCAGAAAAACCTTGGGTTCATGAGTATAGATCATTGAAGGTGATAGAACTTACTGAGGCTGTAGTTAGTAAAGCAAATGGGATCATAGGCTTCATTAATACAGAAGTTAAGTACAAAATCCACGGGTGTTCTGCTGGACCTTTACAAAGTTTTGGTTAGGCTATAACAAGACCATGGAGCCCAATTTTAATCACCGCATGGATTGAGGGCACAGAGGATATTTACCAGAATTTTTCCAGGAATAAGGGATTTTATCTTTAAGGTTAGGTTGGCAAAGTTTGAGTCAACTTCCTTGGAGGAAAGAAGATTGAGGGGAGATTTAAAATAGATGTACAGGATAATGACAGATTAAGATAATTTAAAGAAAGCAAAGCTGCTTCCATTAGTTGGTTGGCACAAGGCCTATGGTACAGAGATTTAAGAATTGGGGCAAGAGATATAGGCGGGATTTGAAGAGAACTTTCTGCAGGAGCATGTGTTAATAATCTGGAACTCTTTGCATCCAAGAAAGTCTTGGCAGTGGTATTAACCAATGATTTAAAAGGTATATTGGATCAATACTTGAAGGAAGTAAACTTGCACAGTCACAGGGATAGGGCAGAGGAATAGAACTGACTGAGTTTCTCCACAGAATTGATGTACACTCAGTGGGTTAAATAAGCATGCAGGCATGAATTGACTCTCTCACACATTGCCTAGAAACAAAGATGTTTGTTCTTGTTTTAACAATGAAATACATAGCAATAAACTACATTATTATTGTCAAAGGTCAGCTTTCACTTCTCCCAGCTCATTGTTATATCTGATGCTTCCAAGAAAATTAGGACTAACAATGAAGAACTGTGGCTAATTTGACTTACTGGTATATTATGTTAGAAATATCTGCAAGTAAGATGAAGTAAGGTGCAAAAATAGCATTGCAGCTCTGGGTCTGCCTACCTCACAAAGGAACCCAATAAAAGGGAGTATATCCATAGTAATGCTGATGTTACAACACTTTACATCTCTTTCCTTTTGCTGTCATGACAGATGTAGTGACATTAAATTTCTTTTGCTTGGCAGATTTACACATCTGATTCCTGGGACTAATGTGACTCCTGATCCCTATAATTTGGCCATGATAGACTTGTGTCAGCTTGGTACTAGTAAAGAGCTTAAGTAGGATCCTGTATTGGAAAAGGGCATGGAGAATGGAACTATGTAAGAAGGGCAGTGGTGTGATGTGAAAAGCAGCAGCAGAGAACCTCTTCAACACCTGTCAGACCCAAAGTGTGAATTCACAGGAAAACTGGGAGGTGATAGATGGGAATTTCTCCTGTATCTCCTTTGATTGCCAAGTCATTTAAATCAGAAGGTGTTATTACAGCTGAAGAAATCCACTTTTAAAATATCTAAATTAATGCATTAAATAAAATAGAAATGGCCGGACAGGTGGTGTGTTGCAGCTGTAGTATGTGGAAGCTGGGCAATATTGGTGTGATCCACAGTGAGCTCATCTGGACTCATCAAATGTTGGCTGCTCAATGTGATTTGGCTGAGCATGGATGAACTGGAGTCTGAGGTAGGGACACCATGACAAATCAGGGAGACGGAGAGTTACCTGGATGCTGTGACAGTGACATTCTATGGTCAGGACAGGAGGGTCTGACTGCGAGCGATCCACAATTCAGCCAATGCCCTTGGCCAATTGGTATGTGATTCTTAGAGTGTGGAGCAGGGCATAGACTGCAGTGGGATAGGTGAACTAACTATAGCAACATAGCATTGTATATAGGAGGAAAGAGAAAGTTCCTAGTAATAGGAGGTAACATTGTAAGGGGAATAGACACAATTCTCTGCAGAGAGTTCCGAAGGCTGTGGTGACTACCTGGTGCCAAGGTTATGGATATCTTTTCTGGGCTGAACAGGAATTTGGGGTGAAAGGTGAAGTAGCAAGTTTTTGTGGTCCATGTTGGTACAAATGACATAGGAAGGGCTATGTAAAAAGTTCTGATCAGGGATTATAAACAGCCTGAACAACACTTAGACAACGCAGTGAGGAATGCAAGGACCCGGAATGTACTCTGGGTGGGGAATTTTTGAAGCGTGTAAATAAATAACTTCTTTATTTTAAAACACACAAATGCTTCTTTTGGAATTATTTAATTGGAATGTAGACACAAAGGATAAAAAAGAGCTTTGACCTAACACCTCCCACTGACCACAGCAATTAAGGAACATATCCAACAAAAAGAAACAAAAACAGACTTTTTTTAAAACTATAGTCCCTTTTACAACTACAGGACCATAAATACTTTACAGACAATGAAGAATTTTTGAAGTGTAGTCACTTCTGTAATCTAAGAAATGGACATTATAATGGAAGGTAAAAAGAATGAAAAGCCAATTAGGAGTACATTGAAATAGTTAGATCTTGGGGTCATAAGGAATGAATGGAAGTTTCAGCAACACGTGAACCGGCTAAAATATGTGATACCACAGAGGTAGAAATAAACATTCTTAGTCATGGTTCTGTTATAAAGTTAGATAAAGTTGGCATAAGGAGGGGGGACGTGTTGGGTATTCTAAAAGGCATTAGAGTGGACAAGTCCCCAGGTCCTGATGGGATCTATCCCAGATTAATGAGGGAAGCGAGAGAGGAAATAGTTGGGGCCTTAACAGATATCTTTACAGCATCCTTGAGCACGGGTGAGGTCCCAGAGGACTGCAGAATTGCTAATGTTGTCCCCTTGTTTAAGAAGGGTAGCAAGGATAATCCAGGTAATTATTGATGGGTGAGCCTGACGTCAGTGGTGGGGAAGCTGCTGGAGAAGATACTGAGTGATAGGACCTGTTTACATTTGGAAGAAAATGGACTTATTAGTGATAGGCAGCATGGTTTTGTGCAGGGAAGGTCATGTCTTACCAACTTGATAGAATTCTTTGAGGAAGTGACAAAGTTGATAGATGAGGGAAGGGCTGTAGATGTCATATACATGGACTTCAGTAAGGCGTTTGATAAGGTTCCCCATGGTAGGCTGATGGAGAAAGTGAAGTTGCATGGGGTCCAGGGTGTACTAGCTAGATGTATAGAGAACTGGTTGGGCAACAGGAGACAGAGAGTTGTAGTGGAAGGAAGTTTCTCAAAATGGAAAACTGTGACCAGTGGTGTTCCACAGGGATGCGTGTTGGGACCACAGTTGTTTGTGATATACATAAATGATCTGGAGGAAGGTATGGATGGTCTGATTAGCAAGTCTGCAGATGATACTAAGATTGGTGGAGTAGCAGATAGTGAAGGGGACTGTCGGAGAATGCAGCAGAATATAGATAGATTGGAGAGCTGGGCAGAGAAATGCAGATGGAGTTCAATCCAGGCAACTGCGAGGTGATGTATTTTGGAAGATCCAATTCAATAGCGAACTATACTGTAAATTGAAAAGCCCTGGGGAAAATTGATGCACAGAGAGATCTAGGTGTTCAGGTCCATTGTACTCTGAAGGTGGCAACACGGGTCAATAGAGTGGTCAAGAAGGCATACGGTTTGCTTTCATTCATCAAACAGGGTATTGAGTACAAGATTTGGCAGGTCATGTTACAGCTGTATAGGACTTTGGTTTGACCACATTTGGAATACTGTGTACAGTTCTGGTCGTCACATTACCAAAAGGATGTGGATGCTTTGGAGAAGGTGCAGAGGAGGTTCACCAAGATATTGCCTGGTAGGGAGGGTGCTAGCTATGAAGAGAGGTTGAGTAGATTAGGATTATTTACATTAGAAAGACAGAGGCTGAGGGAGGACCTGATTGAGGTCTACAAAATCATGAGAGGTATAGACAGGGTGGATAGCAAGAAGCTTTTTCCCAGAGTGGGGGACTCAATTACTAGGGGTCACGATTTCAAGATGAGAAGGGAAAAGTTTAAGGGAGGTATGCGTGGAAAGTTATTTACCCAGAGGATGGTGGGTGCCTGGAACGTATTGCCAGCAGAGGTGGTAGAGGCAGGCATGATAGTGTCATTTAAGATGTATCTAGACAGATACATGAATGGGCAGGGAGCAGAGGGATACAGACCCTTAGAAAATAGATGACAGGTTTAGACAGGGGATCTCGATCGGCGCAGGCTTGGAGGGCCGAAGGGCCTGTTCCTGTGCTGTAATTTTCTTTGTTCTTTGTTCTAGATATCCATCTCAATGTCACACATGATAGTGAGTTTGAAACCAGTCTGCTCCAGCCTCTAGCAGTTGTCATAGTTAGGAATGGCATCAGTGGCGTTGGAACAATGGTGTGGAGGGGTGGAGGAAAATGCTATTCATTGGTCTTTCCCATATTTTGTTGGAGGATTTTATTTGATCATCTGCTAGATGTTGAACAAGCAGATTAACAATTTAAAGACAATGGAGGGACAATGAAGGATACTGGTGAGGTGGAGCTGAGTGATGTGAATGTACATGTAGAAAAAAATTGTCTTTTCCAATAATGTCAGTAAGAAGCAAAATGGAGATAAGAAAAGCTGGTTTGAATGAACAGACTGAAAGTATGGTAGCTAAATTTGCTGATGGCACAGAGATAGATAGGAAAATAAGTTCTAAAGAGCATGCAAAGATCACATAAAGGGATATACAAAACAAAGTTGCCGGAAAAGCTCAGCAGGTCTGGCAGCATCTGTGAAGGAAAAAACAGAGTTAACATTTTGGGTCCTGTGACCCTTCCTCAGAACCCGGACCCGAAACGTTAACTCTGTTTTTTCCTTCACAGCTGCTGCCAGACCAGCTGAGCTTTGTTTTTGTTTCTGATTTACAGCATCCATAGTTTTTTTGGTTTTTATATTATAAAGGGATATAGATAGGTTCAGTGCGTGGGCAATGATCATCTAGCTCAACTTGAAAAGGGCAGGACCATTTCACATGTTCATGGAAATGCTCAATTGAATCACACTATCTTCAACTATGGATTTCCCTTTGTTTCTATAGCATGGAAACTTTTGCTCCATCTTCTCATAGCTGCTGGCATTTATGTATCAAAATCAATTTGGAGAAGTTCAATGTGAATAAGGTTAACTTGCAGATCCAAAGGTATATCTTCTGTTTTCACTGGGTTGGGTATCCTGTTAAATGTATCTAATGTGACCATCAGGTTACCTGGCTTGGGCCTAATCTCACAGTCATAGCCTTGGGCCTTGATCAGGAAACACCGCGATCATGACAGTGGATTGCTCAATAGGTGTTGCCCAATTTTTCTCCAGTTCGCCTTTACCACAAATCTTTTGCTGAATGAATAGGTATCAAAATGCATGATTCCAAATACAAAAATTAAGGTTTCCCACGCAATGTTTGAGTAGTTGCACTGTACTTTAGACAGACGTTGTGAAGCGTATCTATTGCTTTCCCTCGTTGTAGTACACTTGCTCCCAGACCTTTCTGTAAGGCTTCCTTCTCCATGGTACTTGTCCTAGGATCATGAAAGTACAAGTTTGATATTATTGATTTTGGCTGTTTCAAAGCTTCAAAGTGCCCCAATTGCCCTCGCATTGTAGGAAATGCATGTCCTTTCTCAATAATTCTCTTAATAATAAAGACTTCAAAGTGGAATTAAGAATGCATGAAGACAAGAAATTAAAGAGATTTAAACATCTTCAAAGACCATCCTTGTTTTGAGGCATGGTTTGGCTTTGGGTCCTCCACTTCATTTGAATCTGGACACACTGTAGTAAATAGAACCAAAAATGTTGACCTACGACGTGTTAATGTGACCAATCCTTCATTGTTTGCCACTTGTATCAAAATTGTGGTCATGTTCTTGTTTAGTTCTTTCTATCATAGTAATGTCATCATTTATACAGCTGCATCCTGCAACAACACGTTTCATGTGAGCTGGAAAGAAATCCTGGCTAACACATAGCTCAAATGGGAGTCATTGAAAACAGTATTGTCCAACTTGGATAGAGAATATATTTATTCCTCCAAATGGAATACTGCCTTCAAGTACCTGCTGCACTCCATATTAAAAAAATTGAAAATTCCAAGTTTCTTATATCTGAAAATGCAACAATATAAGTTGGTGCATCTAGTATCAGCCTAAAAGGAAGGGAAGAAAACAAATGATGGAAACATCCTTCAGATCAAACCAAATCTGTGGTGAAATTGCTGTAGTAAAGTTCAGTTAAGCTGGAAGAACGACATCTCATGAGAAATAAGCTAATCAAAGCAGATGAAACAATACAGGTGCAGAAATTAAAGTTTTGCGTTCTCCACCCTCTGATCTTCTAATGATTGAAGTGTCAAAAGGGAAAATCTCATATCGACCTGAATCAGGTCATCTTTAAGGGGCCCCAGAGACTGCTCCACATTAACTGCTCTAGAATAGCACTGCTCCAATGATGCAAGGCAGCAAAGTTGTAGGGAAGTTAATGAGGGAAAAGCATGGTTAAAAAAAAGGAAATGAATGCATTGGTTACATTAGGCCTGCATTTTGAGATATCCAAGACATTGTCCCAAATCACCAAATGCATATTTTACACCATATGGTATGAGTAAGCCTAATTTATCCCTGAATAGACACAATATTTTTAAAAATGTAGTTGCAGACTTGAGCCTTCCTTATTCCCATTGTATGAAAATGTAAAATTTTTGCTCCATCTGTGACAGTTTTGAGACATCAGTTCCCAGGGTATTAAGACTTGGAAGGCTGAATTGTGAAAACAGAAAGAAATTCACATTGGTGCATGAGTGGTGATATTCTGAGATTAAAATTATGATATATCGGAGGCAATTTTGACCTACAACTACCTGGACAGTTAGTAATGTTAATTAGCAAACTACCTGGCTGTTGTAAAACCGGTCTGATTTTTATTGTATAAATGAAAGCCTCGAAACCTTGTTTTCGAGGACATGTTTACTGGTTCTATAAGATTTATGTCCAACAGATTTCAAGAACTTTCTTCTGCCTCCTACATAAACTGTACATGAATTTTGGAAATATGAAATCAAAATTATTTTTAAAATGCCAGAAACATCCAACCTACTATTTCAGGTAGACGATGTAATGAGACTGCTGAGCTGATTTTAACGGGTACCTTTCGAATCAAAGGCTACCCATTACTTTGCCCAACAAAATCAGAAATTACTGGAAAAAACTAACAGGTCTGGCAGCATCTGTGGAGAGAAAAAGCAGAGTTAACGGTTCGAGTCCACTAACCCTTCTTCAGAACTGGTTTTAGCTTGGAAAAGGTTGGTATATACGCTGAAGATGGGATAGGGGAGAGGGGAAGGAGTAAACGAAAGGTGGAGATGGAGCCCAGAGAGAGAGTAAAATAAACAATTATGCAGGCAAAGCAATGGGTAAAGCCTGGGAGAATGAATAGCTTTCTAATGGGGACCATTAGTGACCAATAATGGGTTGTTTTTGGTAGCAGTCCATGTGACAAGGTTTGGTGTGTAGGGGTGAGGACAAAGGGGATGAGAGAAGGTGCTTAGGCCCTAAAATTATTGAATTTGATATTGAGTGCAGAAGTTTGCAGTGTCCCCAAGTGGAAAATGAGATGTTGTTCTTCCAGCTTGGCTGCACTTTGCTTCAGCACTTTCACCACTGATTTGTTTCAATCTAAAAGATGTTTCCATTATTTGATTTTTTTTCCTTCCCTTTAGGCTGATGCTAGCTGCAAGAAACTTGCAGAAGGCAAAGCAAACAGTAAATATATGATATTTACAAAAAAAACTGTGTAGCTGTAATGCCCACTTCAATGCGAAATTGTGGGCTGAATGTCACTTTTCTTGGCTACAGGCGAGTTGCGTTTAGCTTTTTGAAGCAATTTCTGCCATGAGGCCTAGCAAAATTTCTCACCATATTGTACCAAACTGGCCTCATTAACTACCTACTCTGTCCCTACCACTAGGTTCTGTCCCCATCCTACCACATGGCATACCTGAGCTCGCTACTCAGCAGACAAGCAATGAAAGACTCCCAGCCCTTGTGCCAGTGCCATCTTTAAAAGGTCATTGTGCACCCAGACTAAAACTGGCATTCCAAAGCTGCCCTGCTTGGATGCAGAGGTTTTCTGAACATGTCAGACAAGGGGAAGCTGGCATGACAATCCTCTGACAGGTACCTGGATGTCTGAGTTGATGGGATGGTGCAAAAGTGAGGAGTTCTCTTCCCAGAGAACAGGCAGAGAGAGCCATGCCACTAGATCGTGGCAGCCTGGTCTGAGGTCTCCACCTGGGTCAGTGCAGTCTACATGGTGTGGATGGGTGGCAGCAGTGCTGAAAGGAGCTTAATGACATTCACCGCTACACCAAGGTAATTACTACATTCTCCTCTGCAGCTGCATGCATTGCCTACTGAAGTTCACATTCTACCACTCACATTATTACTTGCACCACCTTCCATCACTTGGTCTCAAACCCCAACTTCTCCCACCATTAACTCTGCATGCCCTCTGTGCTGGCTCTGCACTACCTCATTACTCCTCACCACCATTCGCCCGCTTGCACCAGCATTAACAGCCATGCTGTCCACCTTAACCCCATGCCATTCCTTCCTTTGCCATATTTCAAGTGAAAACACACCATTACTGGTAGAAATAGCCTATATGAGCCAGCATTAGGTTCTTCATCCACTAGGGGGAGAAAATCCTGACCCTGGCAGAAGATGATAGAGACCATTCCTGTGGGGATGCAGAGACGTCCATGCCCCACCAACCAAGCTACTGGATCTCAGGGACTACCAGAGACCAGGCTCCTGCTCAGGCCCAGGCAGGAGAGGAGCCTGTGGTGTTGACAATCAGGGACTTCATCCATATGCGCGGAGAGGGACAGGAGCAGACAGCGATGTGGGAGGCAATGGCCTCATTGCAGCAGAGCAGCAAGTCATGTGACCTTCGGTCTGTCTCCATGGATGGGTTGGTAGTTGCCATGGAGACCCAGGCCCAACATCCTCTGAGTCTGTTGGAGAGGTGCACACATACTCACATTCCATCACCCCAGCCACTGGTCCTCAGGATCAAAGGCATGTCGATAGGGGACGGAGAGCATCGTGAGTTCACCTGATGTCATGTTTTCACAAGGAGACAGGGTGGTTCCAGGGGTTACACAGCTAACGGAGGAACTGCACATACAGCTCCCTTAGAAACCTACAATCAGGACTCTCCAGAAGTGGCTGCTCTCCTCAGACTCTCAGATGCTCATGCTGAGAAGGGTCCACTATCCTCTGGCTTGAAGAACCTCACTCGTCTGACTCATCAGGACACCAGCGCCCCCTAGGGTCACCTGACTAAACCTCCAGAGCCTTCAGACTCCACGGTCAAGCAGGCTCCCTTAATGCCAGTTCCAGAACCAGTGAGTACACCAAGAAGAAGTGGGCAGAAAAGGAGAAAAAAAACTTATTGAGGACACTTTGGTAGCACTGGTGGCAATGCACTGTACGTCATTTAGCACTTTTTTTTATAAGTAGTTCTGCTTTGACCTTCTTTCAGGTTATTTCTCTTTGTGTAGACCTGAATGTAATGGTTCCATTTTGAGGCACAATGTCTTGACCACACGCAATCTCCCATGGATAAATATCTGTGGTGAGAGCCTACTGCAGCATTTGGGCATAAGAGGAACAAGTCATATTCAGTGCAACAAGTTCTGCTGATACTTTTGGCCATGAGACTGTAACATAGAATATGTCATAGGAATTCCACTGGGTGGAAAGAGGCCATACAGCCTATTGAATCTGTACAGTGCCTCCAAAGAACATTCCACCCAGATCCCTACCCCATTCCTGCATTTTCCACAGCCAAACCACCTAACCAGCACATCTTTGGACTGTGGGAGGAAACTGGAGCAAATACCGAAGAAACCCACATAGTCACAGGGAGAATGTACAAACTCCACACAGACAGTCGCCAGAGACTGGAGTTGAACTCAGGTGCCTGGCGCTGTGAGGCAGCAGTGCTAACCACTGTGCCACCATGCCATCCAAAGGCACTGCAGCCTCCTCCATTACATGTTGGGTCACTTAAGTGACTCACATGGATTGTGATGACAGCCATTTTCTTCCCCCTTGCATACGTTTGATTTCCAGCACAATGGAAGGTGACAGTGAGTGCTTCTCGGCCTGTGGCTTATATCCTCCATCTCTCAAACATCCGAGTCCCCTTCTATGGTGGCACTTTCCATTAACCCTACATTCTTCCCACTTCCTCAGGACACCAGCCAATCCATCTACATGAGCCTGCACCTGCCCTTCTCCCCCTGCCCTTCTCCACCTGCACTCTAAGGCTTCTTCACACAGCAGCAGCCCTCCTGGTCAGCACCCACACCCTGCTTTCTCTGACAGACCTAACAGACTGGCCGTGGACCAGCCGCCTGAGCATCCTAACCCTACAGCCCAGGCAAGAAGTGTCCAGATCCCCCTGACTGCTGGTTGTATGTGAGCCTGGTTGCTGACCATGATCTATATCCACGCAACAGAGGCGTGGACCTCCTGACAGAGAACTGCCAACCAGACAGCTGACTGTGACTAATTCCCTGAACTGATATTGGAGACTGCCTTTGTCTTACTGTGGCAGGCACCCTGAGGAGCTCCTTACTGGGTCTCAGTGAGGATTACTCATCTCAGGCTTCAAGACCTATCTGCCTGCTTGCTGCACATGCTGTGAGTTTGCTGCAAAAGCTGCAGGTACCTGGTGCCAGTGTAAGACTGTTGTAGATCACTGCCATACAGCAAGATGTCTGCCCTGTTGACTGAGGACTGCCAACCAGTAAGGCAAGAAGCCTGGTTGTGTAACTGTGCTAAATTGGCATGGCAAGGCAAGATAAAGCATGGATGTTAAAGCATGCAGATAGGTGTTAAGTGAGCAAATGCTACAAGGGCAAGTGAGCGGCCCTGAGATACAACTCGTCAGCTAAACCCCTGTCCATGCACGTATAGCGTCCCTACTGCAGCATCCTTTCAAATGCCACAGCACCAGTTCTGCGCTTCCAAAGCACCTTGCAAGTTATTTTGAGAGGTGCCATCATGGATTTGTCCATGGATGAAGGCTATTTGTCACTGCTGCCCATGAATTGTGCCCTGAGTTTGTGCTAAGTCACACAGAGGTCCTTTGGAGCAAACAGTGAATTGAAATCACCAGGTATCTGCTCAGTGAGGTGAGTTGGGCTGCTTTAACAAGCAATAATCACCTTTCATTGGGAACTCGTCAATGCCAAATGACAAACTCTCCTCACTGCTTGTCAAAATCCTGAAGAATGAAATGAAATGCTCCTGACATTGAGAACGGACTACCTGTATGATTCTAGCTCAAAATCCTGCCAGATCCCATTTCTATCAAAGCCCTGTAAAATTCTGTCCTGTGTGACTGTCTTCTTGGAAGGAACTATTGTTACAATCTGATAGATTGATAATACCTGTGGCTGTTACTGAAGGTCCTTACATCAATATTGTTTCTACAGCTCAGCTGCAAATCTTTCTTCTGTAGCTGTAACACGGAGGCAGAAATTTCAATCTCAGGCATTTTGGGTGAAAGTTGAATTTCCCAACCACGATTTCATAAAATCACCCGTTGGATTTCTGTTGCCTAGTTACTGATCCCACAGTGAATGGGTTTACAAAATCAGAATAATTGAAGCAAATTAACCTTCTTTGGAGTCAGCCACATGAATAGAAATGAAATAGTTGTTTTGGATGTGATTTTTGTTTAATTTTAACAGTGACATTTATGGCATTTTTTTAAACAGCTTTTGATTTGTTAAATGGCTTATGTCTTGTCCCAGGGACTGAGTAATTTTTAATCAAAAGTAATTAAGTCTGATTACATGATGACTTAGCATGGATGCAAATAGAATACCAAGTAAGTTTAAATGAAACTGCAGATGTATATTTTTAAAGGAAAGTTATACATCAAGGCTGAGGATAAGTTCTACCTGAAAAACTGTGATTTAAGCTCAAAACAGTTTAAAATGCAAACATAAAAATGAGTTATGCAAAGTGAGTTATCCATCATCAATAAGAGAAAGTTCTTGGAGTAATATCAAGGTGAGTTACAATATGGGGGCGTATCACAAATTGATGTTTGGAAAGCCACTACTTTGAACTTACATTATCTGGAATTTGAAAATCCAATTGAATATTAGAAAAATTTACAGAAAACATCAAATTAAGAAACACAAATCCATAGGATTTTTATTCCACAACATCATAGTATGGTAAAGCAAAGTCCTATATTGCGGTTTGTTTAGAAACTGGTGGGCTTGCGTGCTGGCTGTGACATTAATTACAGAGCTGAACTGAAAGGCCTACTGCCTAGCCAGGCTTGATTAAAAATATAATTACGTTTTGAAAGAAACGTTTGATACTTCCCTACTTCCTGCACATATATCATAAACTTTCAGAATAGAAAGAAAGTCTTGCATTTGTTTTTCTTTGACCCCAGGTTGTCCAAAGTGTTTTAGTTTTGCCACGTAGTCAGCATCGTAATTTGGGAGAAACAGTTATCAATTTACACCCAGCAATCTCCTATAAACAACAATGAAGTAAAGAATCAGATTGTATATTTCAGGTGTTCATTGAGGCCTGAATGCTAAACATGACTCCGTAGATTGTGTCGCTGCCCTTCAAACAGTAATGTTCAAATGAGAGACTGGATGGGTCCTTAGTTTATCATCACATCTGAGCAATGCACTTTCATTATTACAGCAGTCTCAATACAGCACAGTGATGGCAACCTAGATTATATTCAGTGGTGATATGAATTCTCACTTGTCACTCTACAACCTTCCACCTCAGACGTGAATGAGGTTGTAGGCATGCTGGCCGAGCCAGTGGGTTTGGTTGCAAATGTTTTGTCACCCTGCTAGGTAACATCGTAGTGCACCTCCAGTGAAATGTTGGTGTCCTGTCCTGCTAGTTATTTATATGCCTCAATTTGTTGGGGACGTTTGGTACCACTTCCAGTTCTGTTTCTCAGTGGTTTGTACACAGGGTCTAATTCAATGTGTTTGTTGATGGAGTTCCGGTTAGAATACCAAGCCTCCAGGAATTTCCCTGGCATGTCTCTGTTTGGCTTGTGCAATGATGGATGTGTCGAATTCGTGCCCTTCTTTGTCCATGAGTAGTGAGTCAAGTCAGAATTGGCTGTGTCTGTTGGTGGCTAGTTGGTGTTCATGTGTCCGTATTGTCAGTTTGCTTCTGGTTTGGTCTTTGTACTCTTTTTCACAGTCCTTGCATGGCATTTTGTATATTACACTGGATTTGGATATGGGTTCCTTTACATTCGTCAGCTGTCGCAGGGTGGTTGTCGGTTTGCGGGCTACTCTGATACCTAGGGTCTGAATAGTCTTGTGGTCATCTCTGACGTACAGTAGGGTGATTAGTGTGTCTCGTCACGGTGTGTCTTCCTGTTGTGTGGTCTGTCTCAGAGGTAATGGCGGATTGTGCGTTTTTGGGTATCCATTCCTTTTGAAGACTCTGGATAAGTGTTTCTGTTTGGCTGTGCGTAGTTCCAGGTTGCTGCAATGTGTTGTGGCTCGTTTAAATAGTGTCCTGATGCAGGTCCGTTTGAGGGCATTGGAGTGATTGCTGATGTAATTGAGCATCAGGTCCATATGTGTGGTCTTTCTGTATACACTAGTCTGGAGTTCCCTGTTGTTTTTGCGTTCTACCATTATATCCAAGAAGGGTAGTGGGTTGTTGTTCTCTTCTTCGTTTGTGAATTTTATCCCAGTGAGGATGTTGTTTATGTGTCGGTGAGTTTCTTCTACTTTTGTGCGTTTAATAATCACAAAGGTGTCATCTACATATTGGACCCGAAGTTTGGGTTGTATTCTGGAGAGTGCTGTCCATTCTAACCTTTGGATTACTGCTTCTGCAATCAGGAACAAAACAAAGTTGCTGGAAAAGCTCAGCAGGTCTGGCAGCATCTGTGGAGGAGAAAACAGAGTTAGCGTTTCGGGTCCGGTGACCCTTCCTCAGAACTGCGTTTGCTTCTGCAGTCAGTCCTGCAATCAGAAGCGAATGTTTTGCCAGTAAACCATGTCTGCCATGTTCAAAGAAGACCCATCCAAAATCTATTAAAATACAACTTTTATCACTGTTTACTGTAGATATACAATACATAAAGTTATTATAATAAGTGTAGGTTATTCATTCAGGAGAAGGCTACAAAGAAAGTCAAACTACAGAACTGAGCACAAAATCTGAGCTGGTACTGCAAAAATATTGTTGGAGATATCTTTTAAACAAGATATTAAACCAAGGAACGAGTTGCTTGTTTATATGTAGTAGTAGAAAGATCTTATTGAGCTTGTCAAAAGGGAACATTGAGTTCTCCTAGAGTCCTGGTTAACATTTATTTCTGTATAAGTATCACTAATAACTGATGACCTGATCATCTATTCATTTAATGCTTGTTGGACTTAACTGCGTACATAGCTACTTGGAAATACCAGTGACTACATGTTGAAAGTAATCAATAAACCATGTTGTGTATTCTTCTGCCAGATACATGAAGAGGTCCAGTTTAAAATATGAGAGCAAACATTTGTGAAGTCCTGTTCTCCAATATGCGATTTCCATGCCCAGTTCCTTCAAGACAAAAAAGAAGACAAACCGTTGCTTCTTTTGTATCAAAATGATTTTTAATACATACCTGAGCACAACCTGTTTTGCTGATTGGCTGCACTGTTGAAAGGTCTCATAACCCAGTAAGCATGTTTCAGGTAGCTGAGCCCTTTTAAGGGGGAATTGCATTCCTTGATTAGAACTCACTATCTGATATCTGACAGACTTAGAAAGGAGCAGGAGCATAGGAAATGGAGCAGGCAACAAGAGGTTGATCTCCCGGGTTTTCTAATGCAATGTAGATGGGATAACTCCAGGCAGTGGAAAGGAGAGGTAATGCACGACTTCCACAGGGCCCAGGACACTCTCAAGGCAAGTTCTGTGAAGATACTGGAATTCATTCCAAGAGTGTAGTCTGGAAGAGCTGGCAGTGGTGCCACAGGAAGTTTAAAAAAAACTAAACACAAGTGGCGAAGGTGGATAATGCATGTTAACGTGACGTCGCCTACTAAACATACCACCCAAAGCTCATGCTCCTCAATGTACCATCAGCCCATCAGTTACTTAACCACACAGTCTCACACTAACAGGCCTTGGGCTTAACATTCAGATCCCTCACCTTCCTTAACTTCTCCTAAAATTGCGTGGCTCACATAGACCTCTTGGCTTGATTGTTACCAGAAATTGCTTGAGTAATATGTTTAGCAAGTTTCATGCAGTGTTTCACTCTGCAAGCTCTAGGAAGCTACTTTCTTAAATGTGCCTTATTTTTCTATACACAACATTACTCAGGCACCCCGCTTGTCCTCTATTTCCACCCTCTGCAGGTGTCCACTGTCAGGACCTCCCAGGATTCTTGGTGCCCATGCCATCAGCTGTATCCATGTTTCGGTGCTGGTCATATGTAGCTGCCCTGCATGTTTTATTTGCCCAGAGACATGTTGGACAGGAGGTAATTGAAATTCCTCTTAGGCATGGAGGCCTTGTTGAGTAGGAGGTGTGGATGTTTATGGTTCATGGAGCATTTTTTGAGATGTTATATGATGATCAAGCAGCAAGCTTCAGCAAATTACTGCAGATGCTGGAATCAGTACTAAAAACCAAAATTGCTGGAGATCACAGCGGGTCAAGCAGCATCATGGAGAGACAGCAAGCTAACATGTTGAGTCTAGATGACACTTCAGAGCTGGTGATGAAGAGCCATCCAGACTCAAAATGTTAGCTTGCTCTCTCCATGAATGCTGCCTGACCCGTTGTGATCTCTAGTACTTTTTGTTTTCAAGTGGCAAGCTGGAGTTGCCAGGTAACCATTCTGACTTTCATGTCAGAATCATCACATCTAGTTGCTATCCAGGGGTGGGAGAATGAAAAATGTGAGAAATGAGGCAAGATAAATGAAGACGTTACCACAAGCAAATCCAAGCAAATGGGCCTCTTAACACTCACTGGTGAGAATCCTGTCTCACTATTCTACACTTGGGAAAATGGGACTTCCTGCTCTCAACAGTGGGAAGTCCTCACTGCCAACTCATGCTTCTCCTAATGTTCTCATCAATGTCCACATCGATCAGTACCTGGGAAGATTCCACTCCTTGTTTTCCATTTCAACCTCTTTGTTTCTAAACTCCAACTTGCAAGTACTCAAGAACTATCATGTGCCCAGCCAGCCCAACCTCATGAGGAAGGGTGAGAACGCCAGACTGCTGAGGGCAGGTACCAGTACAGACAGCTGCCTTCCATGCTGAAAAGGACCAGTTCAGGGCTATCTATAGTTCAAGACTGTCTGCAGTCTCCCCTTGTAAAAGTCAGCAATCTCCCACCAGCAGTCACTGGGGTTATATTGTGTAGGAGCACTAGACCAAGCAAAGATACCGATAAGACAGGGGGTGAATCATGGAGAATAGTCCACCTATTTTATGTAATATTGGAAGTTTTTTTAAAATAAAATTGCTACAGAATACTTCTTTGTTGGTGCCCTTTGTTTCAGAGCATTGACAAAAAGACTGCTGTGCTGGTGGGAGTGAAAGGTAAAAGTATTGTTCTCTTGCCTGGATTCATGCAAGCTACAATAACATGCAAGAACCTCAACACCATTCAAGACAAAGCAGAACAGACCACTCGATGGCACCCTATCCATTACCTTGAACATTCACCAGCAGATCGTAGTAGTAGCGACTCCCCATTGCTCCTTCTGTGGTCCTTGCAGGTAGAAGGATGCTGTTAGCATTCCTCTTTCTTTTGAATGGATCTAAGGCCCTAAATGATATGTAGTGGTACACAATCAACCACTATTGATTTTACCAAGAAGATGGTCTTGTCTGAACAAGATGCATTATGGCAATTAGGTTCAAGATACATTGGTTCATTGGTACATATCACTCCAAAGATGGCTAAATGCATTCCAGTCACCATTATTTCACTTCCAAAATATAAAGCCCAACTTTGCACAATCAGTAGAAGTAAATATTTTTCAAATCTGTTCCAAAATGTCAAAACAAAAAATATTAGATTAATTACAACCTTTGTTCCAATAAGAGAAAGTTGTAGTTCCTTTTAAATAATTCTGAATGAGTATAAAATTTCATTCTTGGTAACATCCCTGAGAATCTTCCCTTGCTCTTTCTGAGAGTTCTCATTTCCTTCCTAAAATAGCACACAATATCACAATGATGGCCAATCAAGTGATTTGCACACATTAAACATCACGTTCTAAATGCTACCCCTCTGATCTCTTGTATCTTTCTGTGACTCTATACCATTAAAAGTTGCGTTCACGGAACTCCTTATTTCTCATGTTTATTTTCCTCTAAAACAAATAATTTTCCATTTCTCTGCTGCTAATTTGCATCTGCTAAACTACTAACCTGCTTTCTTTCCCAATGGTTTATCATGCCCCAAATTTGTTTTCATCATTATCAAATTTCTGTATCATTTCTGCTGTGTCAATATCGTGCCTTTGTCATTGACAAAAATTGGTATTTGTAGGTACTCAACTGCAAAGGAACAACAGAACTGAGTTTGAGAGAGATAATAGGTACTGCAGATGCTGGAGAATCCGAGATAACAAGGTGTGGGGCTGGATGAACACAGCAGGCCAAGCAGCATCATAGGAGCAGGAAAACTTGACGTTTCGGGCCCAGACCCTTCATCAGAAAAATGGGTATCATAAGTAGGTTTCAATAGGTTGGATGTGCTGAAAGCAACCAGTGACATAACAGTGCCTGGGGTGTGGGGATGAATAAAAAGCATGAAAGGAGGTGCTTGCGCTGTAAAATTATTGAATTCAAGTCCCGAAGGCTGCAAGTTGCCCATGGTGGTACGGTGTCTCAGTGGTTAGCACTGCTGCCTCACAGCGCCAAGGGCCTGGGTTTG
>JAHRHZ010000126.1:5457265-5546416 GCA_024137785.1 Ginglymostoma cirratum | reverse complement strand
ATGGGGCTGGATGAACACAGCAGGTCAAGCAGCATCATAGGAGCAGGGAAACTTTACGTTTCGGAAGGGTCTAGGCCCGAAACGTCAAGTTTTCCTGCTCCTATGATGCTGCTTGACCTGCTGTGTTCATCCAGCCCCAAATTTGCTGCTGAGACTGGATTCATGATGGAAGTGGCTTTGCAATCTGGAACAAAGCAAATCTCCTGTTTCCCACCTCCCGGGGAAAAATCCAACCCCTCAGATGTTGCCAAGCCCGACATTTCCAAGTTTGTTATTCTTTTCATGCGCTCATCAACACGACAAATGTTGGAGCCAAAAAAAGTACATTTCTACACGGGCACCCGGCAGCTTTAAGTTATATTAAAGTAAGTAAGTGATGTGTCTGCTCCAACTATCTACTCAAGCACAAACTCAGAACACCAACTCACCAGGATAAATTGTTAAACTTTGCATATCAGTCATTTGAAAGGCAAAACTCGATGTCAAACACTTTTCTTTTTGAAACAAAAATGTGCTCAACCCTTCAGTACCATCAGGTTGTCTCCTGAGCTAACACTGTTTTGAAGTTTTAACCTCAATTGCTCTGCTCCTGTAGACATAGTTAGAACTCCCAGGGTATTGACTGATCTTGCAATGGCAATGGGAAAATTCACTGCACTCTTTAAATTTCTTTTCACGTCAAAATAGTGAGCTGTTTTTCCAAGTGTTAAGTTACGTTTCAGTTAAAATGTTGTCATTTTAACCAACATTCAGTTACAATCACATCAGCTGGCTTTCCTTTCACTATGATTTTGTCAGTGGGGTCCAGGCATTCAGATTAAAGCTAATCAGTAGAAAATCTTCTGCCTGAAAGAAGAAATTGATAGAGGGAGAGGGGTAGACTCAATAGTTATCCAATTCCCTTTTGTTGCTTACAATCCTAGATCTGGTGCCAATTTTTACAACTACAAGGCTGAAAAATATACTGAGAAGAATAAAATAAGTCACAAGATCGATTTTGCCAGCAACAAGTTCAGATTTTAAAAACTGACAGGTGCATAAGGTAAACAAATATTGGTGAATGAAAGGAGTATAGTTCATCTTTGCTGCACAGGTATCAATCTGGCAGTATGGATGCACATCAGTTCTAACTTTCACCTGAACTCAATACGATGGAAATCAGCCATGTCCTACAATGGCAAGGCAATACCTTTTTTTAAGTTTATTCACAGAATGTAGGCGCTGCCAGCAAGCACACCCATAATTGCCCTTGAACTGAGTGGGTTACTAAGCCATTTCAGAGGGCAGTTAAGAGCCAACCACATTGCTGTTGGTCTGGAGTCACAAGCACTGTATGCAAGGTGTGGTCAGCTGATTTCTTTCCCTAAAAGACATTAGTGATCCAGATGGGTTTTATGACAATTAGAAGTAGTCAGTTAATTCCAGATTTTTATAGAATTCAAATTTAACCATTTACCATGGCTGGGATTTTTTTTTTATTCTTTCACATGATGTGGGCATCACTGGGTGGGCCAGGATTTATTGCCCATTCCTAATTACCCAGAGGGCAGTTAATTGTCAACCACTTGGCAGAGGATCTGGAGTCACATGTAATCCGGACTGGGTAAGGATTGCAGTTTCCTTCCATAAAGGATATTAGTGAACCAAATGGGTTTTTTCCACAACCAACAATGGATTCATGGTCATTATTAGATCATTAATTCCAGATATTTATTGAATTCAAATTCCACCCATCTGCCATCACAGGATTCGAACCTGGGTTCCCAGAACATTATCTGGATCTCTGGACTAAGAGCTTTAGGTTCTGGAATACTAGATCAGTATCATTACACCACCACCTCTCTGATCTGCTGGTCATGTGGTGGAAATGGATATTGATATCAGGGATCTCCATAGTAATAATGACCAAGCTATAAAATGAAATGTTGCATTAAACCTTGATTTTAATGCTGTGAAAACCACACAATGAAGAAAAGGATGCAGGATTCTACTTAGGAGGAATATGAGGAAGAAATTCAGTTGAGCAATAACCATAGTTTGAAATGAAATGATGGATGACAAGATAAGAGGTACTGCAGATGCTGGAGAATCCGAGATAACAAGCATGGGGCTGGATGAACACAGCAGGTCAAGCAGCAGAAGGGTTTAGGCCCGAAACGTCAAGTTTTCCTGCTCCTATGATGCTGCTTGACCTGCTGTGTTCATCCAGCCCCATGCTTGTTATCTATGACGGATGACAAATTGGTTTTTCCTGTCAAGTAAAGAAGTGTTAACAAGCTGAAAAAATTCAAACATTTAAGCTTGTATCATTTTGTCAAGAGGCCCTATAAATTATACAACAAAAAATATCATCAACCGCTATTAATCTTTTGACTCAATTCACATGATGAATGATACATTTTCAATATGGTCAATTAATGAATCAAAAAGACAAATTTTCGATGTCTTGAACCACTGGTATGAACAAAATGACTTTGAATAAAAATAAAACAGCATCTCGTTTTATTTTGAAAATGAAAGAATAATAAAAACAGTCATTTCTGTTTGCAGTTACTAAATCCCATCCAGTACCTGGTATTTTCCTTTTGCAGGATTATTGCACAACGTCAAAAGCATTGTTTGTGATCTGACACAATGGTTCTGACAAGCACAGAAATGAGTCTGCTTCCTCACTTAAGGCAATGTTCTAGCTGAATGGTTCTGATAAAGTCTACGATAAACAAATTCAAAGTGAAAATACAGTTGCAATTCTGTCATACCTGCACATAGCCTTATGTGCACATACCTACACCTTAAATAGCCATGTATATTTTACATATAAATGTGCATGCATGTACATTATGTACACACATAATGCACTAGGCAACAACGAATTTACTATTTCCTTTACTTTGTTGGGGTGATTCCTTCTTCAGATGGAAAAAACTGAAATTAAGTTCTGCCAGGAACTAACACTATTATTTTCTACTCATGCACAGTCTCCCAAATTTAACAAGATGCAAATTAACATTTGGCATTGAATCAGCATGTCAGCTACCCTTCAAATATCTGACAGCTAGCTGTTAATTTTCACAGCAGGTTGGAAGTGGGGTCCTTACACTCTGTTCCTAGTCCCAAATGTGGGTAAATCTTTCAAATGGAACAACCAATAATACCATCAATATATTGAGAGGAAACTTTTATTCAGTAAACTGTAGGAAATAAGCCAAAATAACAGCACAAACAGCAACAAAATATATAAATGATTAATTAAATTATCCACAATCTCATTAAGATAGAGGTATGATATTAATCTTGGCTAAGATAGGTGCCAGAGCAATTCATGCTTGCAATTCTATTTTGTCAACTACTGCAATGACCATCTGCACCCATATAATCACTATTAAGTTCAGACAGATTTTCAATGGGGACGAAACATAAGGGAGATAATACACCTTGGCCACGGATTGTATTTGTTGTAACCAGATTCAGTGGCTGCTTATTAATATTTAAATTTAATCTACTAAAGCCAGGAAAAAAATCCACTTTGAAAGCATTCTTTTGACAATATAGTTTTTCTTCGTAACCCGTAGCAAATAGCACAACAGCAAGCAAAATATCTACAATTCAACTGTTGCTGTTACAAACACTCAGTGGAATGGATTGCACAATGCTCAGCACCATTCACGACTCCACAGACACTAAACAGTCCACATCCAAATGCAACAAGACTTGGACAGTTTACAGGCTTGGGTTGACGAGTGGCAAGTAACATTCAGCCCACACAAATGCCAGGCAGTGAACATCTCCATAAAGATACCAGCTAATCACAATCTGTTGACATTCAATAGTGTTGCCATCACTGAATCTCCCAATATCAACATCCTGGGGGTTACCATTGACCAGAAACTCAACTGGACTCACAATATAAATAAAAGTTGAAGGCTTCAAGTTCAGATCAGAGGCTCGGAGTGCTGCGATGAGTAACTCACTTCTTGACTCCCCAGAGCCTGTCCACCATCTCCAAATCACAAGTCAGATGAGTGATGGAATGCTCCCAGCTTGTTTGGATGGGTGCAGCTCCACCAACACTCAACAAGTTTAACACCACCCAGGATAAAGCAGTCTGCTTCATTGGCATCACAGCCAAAAACATCCACGCCCTCCACCACCAATGTCCAGTAGCACACAGTGTGTACTCTCTACAATATGCATTGCAGAAATTTACCATGGGTCCTTTGACAGCATCTTTCAAACCCCCAACCATTTCCATCTAGAATGACAAGGGCAGCAGATACATGGGAACACCGCCACTTGCAAGCACCCCACCAAGTTACTCGCCACCCTGTCTTGGAAATATTTTGCTGTTCCTTCACTGCCACTGGGTCAGGGTCCTGGAATTCCTTCCCTTACAGCATTGCAGGTCTACCTACAGCACATGGACTGCAACAGTTCAAGATGGCAGTTTGCCACCACTTTCTCAAGGGCAATTAGGGACAGGCAACAAAAACGCTAGCCAAACAGCATGCCTACCTCCCAGGCTTGAATAAAAAAAGTAGAAAGTGATCAGTTATGAAATAAAAGGGACAGTAACAATCGAGATACAAAATTAGCTGAGTAATAGGTAACAGAGAGTAATGATTTATAGGTATTTTTCAGGCTGGAGGAATGTTTGTAATGGAGTTCCTAGGGAGCGGTATTGGGACCTTTGCTCTTCCTCTGACTCCTTCTGAACTCTTCCTAAACCCCTAGGGGATATGACTGGAGGCAACTAACCATTCCAGCCCTTCTCCACCTACCCTCAGGAGATCAGTATCCTCCACAATCACTGACACTACCTGCTGCTAGACTGCAGCCTGGTCTGGTATGATCTAATCACTTAAAATTCTTTCCAAGTCCATCAATCAGGCTGGTCTCTGGGTGGAAACATTTAAAATAAAATAGTGTTTAAAATAAAAACATATATCTGATTTAGAGGAATATCAATGAGACAAACCCAGGCCTCCTGGCTCAGAGGTGGTGACACTATCACTTTTTCACAAGGTCCCTGCAGTGTATTGTTCAGTTGCCCTGTATTTGGTGATGTAAGTCTGTTATAACTTGGAGCTCACTCTACTAGGTCAGTTAAACCTGGATATGGAGTCAGGGTGGGGTGGGGTTGGGAAAGTAATAAAATTATGGAAAGAACTTGAAGCCAGTTGAAACATGGAGTAGATATTTTAAAGCACTATAAATAAAACCTGCTTTGTGCGTTAGGATTAGTGTCCTGTTTACACAGATATGGGATGTAAAATGTACAACAAAATGTTGATGCAGAGAATGGAGAAAAGCTTAAAAGCTCCAGCACATTCAAGAGGTGCTTAATTTCAAGTCACCAGTGGTTTTAATTCTGTTTGTTAAAAGAAATTTAGTGTATTCTTTTATTAATTTGTTCATTGAATGTGAATATTTCTGTTAGGTAACAAAGGTTATAAGGAGAAATCAGGGAACTACAGGCCTGCAGTTCTGGTCACCCAGTTATAGGAAGGAAATTATTAAGCTGGAAAAGTTTCAGAAGAGATTTGCCAGGATGTTGCTAGGTATGGAAGGTTTGAGTTATAAAGAAAGGCTGGATAGGCTGGGGCCATTTTTTCTGGAGTGTAGGAAGCTGAGAGGTGAACCTTATAGACGTTTATAGAAAAATGAGGGGCAGAGATAGAGTTAATTATAGTTGTTTTTTTCCCTAGGATAGGGGAATTCAAGACTAGGGGGTACAATTTTAAGATGAGAGGAAAGAGATTTAAAAAAGATATGAGGCAATTTTTTTTTACACAGAGGGTAGTTCGCGTGTGGAATGAACTTCCTGAGGAAGTGGTGGCTGTGGGTGCAATCATAACGTTTAAAAGACATTTGGATAAGTACATGAATAGGAAAGGTGTGGAGGAATATGGGCAAGGAGCAGGCAGATGGGGCTAGTTTAGTTTGGGATTATGTTTGGCATGGACTGGTTGGACTGAAGGGTCTGTTTCTGTACTGTACGACTCTTTGACTCCATGACAACATTTATTTCCCACTCCTTATTGCCCAGAGGGCAATTAAGAGTCAACTACCTTGTTGTGAGTCTGGAATCACATGTATATCAGGCCTGGTAAATGGCATTAATAAACTAGATGAGCTTTTAACAACAATCATCAGCGGTTATTTGGTTGATATTAGGCCAAGTTTTATTGAATTCAAGTTTCACCATCTTCCACAATGATAATAAAACTTGTGTGCCTGTGGTCCTGGATTGCTAAGTCTAGTGATATTGCCACTATGTCACCAAATCTCCTTTTGATCTGGCAACGTACACAATACCACTCATTAAAAAAAACATAGTTTGGCAAGCATGTATCCATATTCCAACAAATTAAGATTTTTTTAATTTAAATACTTCATATAATCCTAACAAGTACATATATATTTCTATCATCTTCAAACTTTCAGGTTATTCCCCAGAACTTTTAACATCAATAATGAAAGTAATAAAAAACATTGGTCCCAACACCAATAATTGTGGGATGCCACTGGTCTCCATGAAATTCTAAATTCATTAACTACAATTTCTATGAATAAGTATTCAGTCAGTGCTGGAAACATCTCATCAGATTTCCATTAATTTCACAAGATTTACTTTATAAAGAGGCCTTTTCTGTGGGCCCATATCAAAGGTTTTTCATAAGTCTAGGTTTTTATCAGCAGAGGTTGAAAGCCTGAGTCAGGAAGTCTCCAGACTCAGCAGACCTATCTCCATGGAAATGTACCCTATACACATGATTTTAGTTCTGGTAGGAGAAGGGGTGAGGATGTGATTGAATCAGCCGCGCAACCTGCAGAGGCAATTTGAAGTCGGCCATAGAGGTGTAGAAGTGCTGGGATAAGCAATGTAAAGACACCACCCCAGTTTTCCAGCACTTTGGCCTGTTTTCTAAGAGCCTGTCAGGCCTTGTAGCCCTCACCTTTCATTCCTCCATCCAACCATATACCCCTTTATACCCTGACACCACTTCCTTGCCACGTCATAACCCCCCAGGCTTACTCCATACTCACTCCCCAGTGTCAGTATGGGCAGACCTCAGGTACCATGTAAGAAAATCTTTGTAAGCGAGTTCTCCCTCATACACACTTGATAAAGGGGAAAGAAAACCTCTTTCACAAATCTTATTCAAATATTTCAAATCCTCTCAATTGGTTAATCTTTCAGAAAAACAAGCTACTTGTATTTACTGACCATATCAAAAATAGTTAATTGTATAATAACCTCGATCAACCAGAAGGACAAGGGCAGCAGATATTTGGGACCATCACCGACTGCAAATTCACCTTCAAATGGCAGACCATCTTGACTTAGAACTGTATTGCTCTTTCTTCAATGTCACTGCATAAAGATCTTGGAACTCCTTCTCTAACAGCATTCTCGATGTACCTATATTTCAAAGATGTAGCGATTCAAGAAACCAATGTGCCACTACCTTCTCAAGGGCAAAGGAAATGGGCAATAAACATTGGCCTAATTAACAACGCTCACATCCCACCAATGATATTTTAAGAACTGCCAATTACAATTATATCTCAGATAATCCACTGAGATAAGTAGTTTTCAAGAATATGAAACTAATGTGTCGTAAATTATCCTCATCCTGGTTAAACAAGCAATTACGGTGTATCTTTTTTCTACAAAGGTACTGGACCCAATAACCAAGTTGTCTCATTCCGTGCTATAAGTTTGTATGAGTCACCAGACAAGCAAAATTTTGATAAGGCTGAGTTTGTTACATCACTGGACAGGCAGGTATCTGCCACAGAGATAAAAGGTACTGCAGATGCTGGAGAATCCGAGATAACAAGCGTGGGGCTGGATGAACACAGCAGGTCAAGCAGCATCATAGGAGCAGGAAAACGACGTTTCGGGCCTAGACCCTTCATCAGAAATGGGGGAGGGGAAGAGGGTTCTGAAATAAATAGGGAGAGAGGGGGAGGCTGATAGAAGATGGATAGAGGAGAGGATAGGTGGAGAGGAGGCAGACAAGTCGAAGAGGCGGGGATGGAGCCAGTAAAGGTGAGTGTAGGTAGGGGGGTAGGGAGGAGATAGGTCAGTGCAGGGAGGATGGACAGGTCAAGGGGGTGGGATGATGTTAGTGGATAGGAGATGGGGGTGGGGCTTGAGGTGGGAGGAGGGGATAGGTGAGAGGAAAAACAGGTTAGGGAGGTGGAGATGAGCTGGGCTGGTTTTGTGATGCGGTTGGGGGAAGGGAGATTTTGAAGCTTGTGAAATCCACATTGATGCCATTGGGCTGCAGGGTTCCCAGGCTGAATATGATTTGCTGTTCCTGCAGTCTTCAGGTGGCATCATTGTGGCATTGCAGGAGGCCCAGGATGGACATGTCATCTGAGGAATGGAAGGGGGAGTTGAAATGGGTCGCAACTGGGAGGTGCAGTTGTTTGTTGCGAACTGAACGCCGGTGTTGTGCAAAGCGGTCCCCAAGCCTCCGCTTGATTTCTCCGATGTATACCACATTGGCAGATGTGCAGGTGAACATCTGCCTGATGTGGAACGTCTTCTTGGGGCCTGGGATTGGGGTGAGGGAGGAGGTAACCAAAAAAGAATCCCCCTCGTCCTCACGTACCACCCCACCAACCTCCGGATCCAACGTATCATCCTCCGACACTTCCGCCATCTGCACTTAGACCCCACCGCCAAAGACATTTTTCCCTCCCCACCCTTATCTGCCTTCTGGAGGGACCACTCCCTCCGCGACTCCCTTGTCCGCTCCACAATCCCCTCCAGCTCCACCACACCCGGCACTTTTCCCTGCAACCGCAGGACGTGCTACACCTGCCCCCACACCTCCTCCCTCACCCCAATCCCAGGCCCCAAGAAGACGTTCCACATCAGGCAGATGTTCACCTGCACATCTGCCAATGTGGTATACTGCATCAGCTGTACCCGTTGTGGCTTCCTCTACATCGGGGAAACCAAGCGGAGGCTTGGGGACCACTTTGCAGAACACCTGCGCTCAGTTCGCAACAAACAACTGCACCTCCCAGTCACGAACCATTTTAACTCCCCCTCCCATTCCTCAGACGACATGTCCATCCTGGGCCTCCTGCAATGCCACAGTGATGCCACCCGAAGGCTGCAGGAACAGCAAATCATATTCAGCCTGGGAACACTGCAGCCCAATGGTATCAACGTGGATATCACAAGCTTCAAAATCTCCCCTCCCCTAACCGCATCCCAAAACCAGCCCAGCTCATCTCCACCTCCCTAACCTGTTTTTCCTCTCACCTATCCCCTCCTCCCACCTCAAGCCCCACCCCCATCTCCTATCCACTAACATCATCCCGCCCCCTTGACCTGTCCGTCCTCCCTGGACTGACTTATCTCCTCCCTACCCCCCCACCCACACTCACCTTTACCTGCTCCATCCCCGCCTCTTCGACTTGTCTGCCTCCTCTCCACCTATCCTCTCCTCTATCCATCCTCTATCCGCCTCCCCGTCTCTCCCTATTTATTTCAGAACCCTCTTCACCTCCCCCATTTCTGATGAAGGGTCTAGGCCCGAAACGTCAAGTTTTCCTGCTCCTATGATGCTGCTTGGCCTGCTGTGTTCATCCAGCCCCACGCCTTGTTATCCCAGGTATCTGCCACAGCTGAGTTTCCAGCAAGCAGTGTGCAAGTCATCGTTCCACCATAAAGTCTGCAGCAACTACAGCGAAAATGTTTAAGGTGAGGATCAATGTATCTGTTAAATATTCATTTCTGATCCTCTGGGAAACAATAAACTCTTCACAAGCACAAAAGAACTTCAAACAATACCATTAATTCAGAAGTTCCCTTTAAACTGTTGACTTTCATATGAAATCTTCAAAAAAACACTCAGATTTTACAGTTGTTATTTATGCATTTCCTAAATATTTATATATTTTAGCACCCCCATTTTGGCGGTCCGTCAAATCTTCTGATGTGAGATCAGATTCTCCTGACTGTCTCTTTCGTCCCTTGGAATCCAGGATCAGCCTCCCTGAGTTCTCTTGCTGTACCTTTGGTGACCTCTCTATAATTTTGTTTTGTTTCAGCCTGAGTGGTGTGCAGGGATTCTTTTACTCGTCTAGCACCAACTAAATTAATCTTCAGCCCCAGAGGTCGTCCTCTAGCCATTCCGACAATGGCAACCCTTTCGTCTCCAACTACAGTCTTAAAGAATATCCCAGAACAAGGGTTCTATTCTTGCATTTACCTGGTCTCCTCAAATTGTTTTTTCTGCGCATCGTTATTTAATTTGCCAGTTATATTTTGTCCTATTAATTCAATCATGATTTCTAAGACTTCTATTCATGAATATTCATTCGCAGAATTCATCCTTTACATCTAATTTTGAACATTGAATTAACAATTATCCTAATAAATCAACCTCTAAGAAATTAACTTAACATTTTTATCAAGTATTTAATCCTGTTTAATATTTGATTTTTAAATTTTCATTTTATGAATATTTATACAATTTTAAATTTAGATAGCTTTTTATTCATTAAAAGGAAGAGGAGATTAGTGGCAAGGCCAGCATCTATTGCTTATCCCAAATTGCCCCTGCCAAGTTGGGGGTAAGCCCCCTTCTTGTATCACTGAACCTTGTGTGGTGTTAGTACACCCGTTTTGTTGTTAGGAGGAGAGTTCCAGGATTTTGACCCAGCGACAGTGAAGGAATAGCACGTAGTTCTTCCTTGAAAAGAGTCCTGCACTGTCCCCATTCAGCCTTCTTTGCCTGACTGAGCTCATTCTCACTTTGAATAATTTCCCCTTTAACTCATCTCGCTTCTCCTAGCCAAATGTATGAGAATGGGTCCCAGTTATAGTGGTCTCTTTGTGGGGAAAGGTTCCAATTCGACTTGGGCCCTCACCCAAAACTCTTTCTCTGATATATCAATGATGTAATTGGTTCTGCTTCAGCTCTTGTGTGAAATTGGAAAAGGTAATTTGTTTTGTTTCCAATTTCCATCCTTCTTTCACTTTCAGTTGGTCCATCTCAGATTCTTCCATTCCCTTTCTTGACTTCAAGGTTTGTATTACTGATAGGTTGTCCATCAATATCTATTACAATCCCAGCCTTTTTCACAGCATACTTCCTGCAATGACTCCATTCCAAGTTTTTCCATCATTTTACTTGTAATTCTTTCAATCTAGTCTACGGCTTTCATGGCTCACAATGCAGTCTCCTTTACAATAGTGAGACTGAATGCAGACTGGGTGGCTGCTTTGCAGAACGTTACCAACCTATCTGTGGGAATAATCCAGACCTTCCAGTTCCTTGCCGTTTCAATAAGCCACTTTGATCTCATACTAACATTTCTGTTCTAGGCCTGCTAGAATGTTGCAATGAAGCATATCAAAAGCTCAAGGGCATAATTTTTCACTTGGGGACATTTTGCAGCCTCAAGGTCTCAATGATAAATTCCACACCTTCAGAGTCTGACACATGACATCTGTCCTCCATTATGCTCTCCACACTCCATGACCTTGTTCATTGGTGTTTTGCTTATGTGCTTTCCACAGAGAGGACCCATTTTCTCCATTTCACAATTTAATTCACACCCTTTTCACATCTCTTTTTCTCTTTCGTCACAGTGAACAACTCCTTTGTGTCTTGCACTGGGCCTCCATCCCATCTGATCCACTCATTCGTCCTCCCCCCCTGAAAAAGGTACAAAATCAAACATTTGCCAAACTGGAAAGAACTGCAGATACTGTAAATCAGGAACAAAAACAGAAGCTACTAGAAAAGCTCAGCAGGTCTGGCAGCACCTGTGTAGAAAAATTAAAATCAGAGTTAACGTTTCAGGTCTGGTGATCCTTCTTCAGACCCTTCCCCCATTGTGAGAAAGGGTCACTGGTCCCGAAATGTTAACTCTGATTTTCTTTTTCTTCAAAGATTTTCCAAACACTTTCAGTTCAGAACAACAGTCATACTTGACTCAAACTGTTCGCTCTATTTCTTTTTCCACGGATGCTACCAGGCTTACAGAGTTTCTCCAACATTTGACATGTTTGTTTCAGGCATGGTGGCTCAGTGGTTAGCAATGCTGCCTCACAGTGCCAGGAAACTGGGTTTGATTCCAACCTCGGGTGACTGTGTGGAGTTTACACATTCTCCCTGGGTGCTCTGGTTTCCTCCCACAGTCCAAAGATGTGCAGGCTAGGTGGATTGGCTATGCTAAATTGCCTGTAGTGTTCAGGGATGGGTAGATCAAGTGGGTTATATAGGGATGGGTCTGGGTGGAATGGTCTGATCGTTGGTGTGGACTTAGTGGGCCGAAGGACCTGTTTCCACACTGTAGGGATTCTATGATTTCCAGATTCCACATTATTTTGTTTTTGTGAGAGTGTCCTGCCCAGATAGGAGATCACTCTCCATGGCCTGAGCTGTAGGTGTTGGTGCAGTCACAGGTATGAGAAGGGGCAAGACATGTTTAGAGTCCTGAGATGAATCTTCTGGAGTCCTTGTATGTGATTTCTCCCTATGTGGGTGCCTGCTGAAGCTTCAACTTTTTACAATTATTATAACATCTTGGATAATTGTGCCAAATGTATGCTTACTGAAATTGCTGATAATATAAAGATAGATAGGAAAGTAAGTGAAGAGGACGTAAGGCATCTGCAAAAGAACATATAGGTTAAGGAAGTGAATGAAAACTTTGTCGGATGGAATGTAACATAGGGAATATGTGACAAAAACAAAGTTGCTGGAAAAGCTCAGCAGGTCTGGCAGCATCTGTGGAGGAGAAAACAGAGTTAACGTTTCAGGTCCAGTGACCCTTCCTCAGAACTGATGGTGGCTAGGAAAACATCAGTTTATATTCAGAAAATAGGGAGGTGGGTGGGGTAGGGAGTAAACAATAGGATAGAGCCCAAAAGAGAGAAAGGCAGTTGGACAGACAAAGGAGTTGCTGACGATCAGGCTGAGAGGGTGAATAGTTGTTAATGGGGACTGTTAGTGACAAACAACAGGGGGTGTGTAGTGGCAGGTTACGTGATAACAAGCCTGGTGTGTGCAGTGGGGGGCTGGGACGTGGGAGAGTTTAGGCCCTAAAATTATTGAACTCAATATTGAGTCCAGAGGGCTGTAGGGTCCCCCAGTGGAAAATGAGGTGTTGTTCCTCCAGCTTGTGCTGGGCTTCACTGGAAAACTGTAGCAAGCTGGAGACAGAGATGTTGGCCAGGGAGCAGGGTGGTGTATTGAAGTGGCAGGCAACAGGTAGTTCAGGGTCTTTTTTGCAAGCAGAACATAGATGTTCTGCGAAGCGGTTGCCAAGTCTACTCTTCGTTTCCCCACTGTAGAGGAGACCACATTGTGAGCAGTGAATGCAGTAACTAGATTCTGGGAAGTGCAGGTGAAGTGTTGCTTCACCTGGAAGGTATGTTTGGGCCCTTGGATACTGGGGAGGGAGGAGGTAAATGGGCAGGTGTTGCACCTTCGCTGGTTACAGGGGAAGGTGCCGTAGGGCTGTGGGGAGGTGTTGGGGGTGAAGGAAGTGTGGACCAGGGTGTCACGGAGGGAATGGTCCCTGCAGAAGGCGGACAAGGGAGGAGAGGGGAATATGTGTCTGGTGGTGGCATCTTGCTGGAGGAGGCGGAAATGGCATCTGATGATCTTCTGGATGCGGATGCTGGTGGGATGGTAGGTGAGGATAAGGAGAACTCTATCGCTGTTGCAGGAGGGAAGAGAAGGGGTGAGGGCAGAAGTGCGGGAGGTGGGTCGGACCCAATTGAGGGCCCTGTCGACAACGGAGCTGGGGAATACTCGGTTAAGGAAGAATGTGGACATTTCGGATGCTCCTTTGTCGAAGTTGGCCTCATCTGAACATATGCGATGGAGTCGGAGGAACTGAGAAACTGGAGGAACTTGTCCACTTTAGTAGGCGGAATCTAAAAGCAGCATATTATCTAAATGGAGAAAAATTTCAGAACTACAATGTACAGTAGGATCTGGGCGTCTTGGTACTTGAATGACAAGAACTTAGCATGAAAGTAGAGCAAATGGAGTGCTGTGATTTATTGCAAGGAGCAGTTAAAGGTATTAAGGAGTATGGGTCCAGAAAGAAAGTATGTAATGAGATAGAGAATCAACCATGTTCATATTCAATGCCTGAGCGAGCCTAATGGACTACTCGGCCTACATGTGCTCCTATTTTGAATTGAATTGAATCAGCTATTGTCACATGTATTCAATATAAAATACAGTGAAAAGTGTGTACCATCGCCATACAAAGGCGCCATTCTCATTAACTTAAAATGAAATAAAAAATAAAGAAAGAAAGCTTAAAGAGAGTCCAGGAACACAGCAGGCCGAGCAGCATCATAGGAGAAGGAAACCTTGATGTTTTGGGCCTAGACCTTTCTGATGAAGGGTCTAGGCCCGAAACATCAAGCTTTCCTGCTCCTATGATGCTGCTTGGCCTGCTGTGTTCATCCAGCTCTACACCTTGTTATCTCAGATTCTCCAGCATCTGCAGTTCCTATTATCTCTTAAAGAGAGTCCAACTTTTCTTTCTCCACTGCTACAGTCCTGCTCCAGGCTTCACCAGCCCACGTGATGCTTCCACCAGGGGACCACTCCACGTGGAAGTCAGAGTCCCGCCACAGTCCCGCCATAGGCTTCACAGACCGGTCAACAATACCACTGCGGCCGCCTTCCTGCCGTTGAACTCCCTTTATCAGATAAGTCTGGGCAAAACCTATATAAAACTGAGAAAAGACAAGGGGGATGGGAGGAAAAGGAAAAAAAAATAGAAAAAGTGGACACAAAGGACAAGCCCTGTCACAGGAACCTAGACGCTTCCCGCTCTGCCGCCATCTTGAGCATATTCTTTTTCTATGTAATTATAGGGATGTTTTGCCATAAGTATACAGAGAATAGGCCTTGCCACACCTAAATTATTGTGCACAGTTTTGGCCTTCTTATTTAAGAAAGGGCATAATTGCATTAGTTGCAATTCAGAAATGGTCTCTCAACTGAAAGCTGGAATGGGGAGATCATCTTTTCAGGAAAGATTGGACAAGCTGAGTCTCTATCTATTAGAGTTTAGAATAATAAGTGATCTTATTGAGATATATAAGATCCTGACAGGAGTTGACAAGTGCGTGCTGAAAGGTTGTTCCCATTTGTAGGGGAGACTAGAACCAAAGGACACAGTTAGTGATGTTCCATTTAAGACAAAAATGAGAAAGAAATTTTGTTTTGTGAGCAAGTCATGCATCTGTGAAATTCTGTTGCACTGAGAACCGTAATTAAATATTTAAATTGTCATCAGTGTGATGGATGACTGAGTTGAATATGTCACGTAGTTCTTCACAGGTCTTGACTATTGCTTGTTACAACATCAGATGTACTTGCCCAACACAACAGTGTAGCATCTTTCCATGTATATACCAATCACTCACTCTTTTACTTTCTCCTGGTTCAAGTTGAGGGAACTGTCTGCCACTCAAACATACTCTTGTACAATTTTCTCCATTCTTCTCCAACAATATATGATGCAAATGTTGTTGGGTAGCGAGTCTGCGGGAGGAAAGAACGGTGCAGATCTGTTTTCCAAACATGAACACTGTCGACAAGGCTAAACTATTACATTGAGAGCTAACATGTAGATTTAACATAGCTATCGAAAAATCTTAAGAAGTTGCTTCACACTTGATTATCATGGATTTTGCGCTAGAAGATATCTTCAACTAAAGTTGGGATTGCTTTCCTGAAAATTTAAGTGAAAAGACTTTATGTGAAGCATTAATTCCCATTGGAATCAATGTTAAAGTTGGAATTAGTTTCTGTAGGGCTTTCCTCAACAGAGAGAAAAATAACAAATTGTATCACTTAAGTTGATATGTAAGCAACGAACTTCCTACATTAAGAAACAAAATAACTACTAAAACGAAATAACGTTTAAAATGCCTGTATAAAAAAATTACGTTTTGTAACTCCTATAGTAGATACTCCAACTGTGGAGGTGTGGGACTTGTGGGGGACTATGTCATTTGGGATAACAAGGTGTGGAGCTGGATGAACACAGCAGGCCAAGCAGCATCATAGAACAGGAAAGCTTGACGTTTCGGGCCTAGACCCTTCATCAGAAATGGAGGAGGGGAAGAGGGTTCTGAAATAAATAGGGGGAGAGGGGGAGGCGGATAGAAGATGGATAGAGGAGAGGATAGGTGGAGAGGAGGCAGACAAGTCAAAGATGCGGGGATGGAGCCAGTAAAGGTGAGTGTAGGTGGGGGGGTAGGGAGGAAATAGGTCAGTCCAGGGAGGACGGACAGGTCAAGGGGATGGGATGAGGTTAGTAGATAGGAGATGGGGGTGGGACTTGAGGTAGGAGGAGGGGATAGGTGAGAGGAAGAACAGGTTAGGGAGGCGGAGATGAGCTGGGCTGGTTTTGGGATGCGGTTGGGGGAGGGGAGATTTTGAAGCTTGTGAAATCCACATTGATACTGTTGGGCTGCAGGGTTCCCAGGCTGAATATGATTTGCTGTTCCTGCAGCCTTCGGGTGGCATCATTGTGGCATTGCAGGAGGCCCAGGATGGACATGTCATCTGAGGAATGGAAGGGGGAGTTGAAATGGTTCGCAACTGGGAGGTGCAGTTGTTTGTTGCGAACTGAACGCAGGTGTTCTGCAAAGCGGTCCCCAAGCCTCCGCTTGATTTCCCCGATGTATACCACATTGGCAGATGTGCAGGTGAACATCTGCTTGATGTGGAAAGTCTTCTTGGGGCCTGGGATTGGGGTGAGGGAGGAGGTGTGGGGGCAGGTGTAGCACTTCCTGCGGTTGCAGGGAAAAGTGCCGGGTGTGGTGGAGCTGGAGGGGAGTGTGGAGCAGACAAGGGAGTCACGGAGGGAGTGGTCCCTCAGGAAAGCAGACAAGGGTGGGGAGGGAAAAATGTCTTTGGTGGTGGGGTCGGATTGCAAATGGCGGAAATGTCAGAGGATGATGCGTTGGATCTGGAGGTTGGTGGGGTGGTACGTGAGGACGAGGGGGATTCTTTTTTGGTTATTATTGCGGGAATGGGGTGTGAGGGATGAGTTGCGGGAAATGCGGGAGACACAGTCGAGGGCGTTCTCGACCACTGTGAGGGGGAAGTTGCGGTTCTTGAAGAATGAGGACATCTGAGATGTGTGGGAGTGGAATGCCTCATCCTGGGAGCAGATGCGGCAGAGGCGAAGGAATTGGGAATAGGGGATGGCATTTTTACAGGAAGGTGGGTGGGAGGAGGTGTATTCCAGGTAGCTGTGGGAGTCGGTGGGCTTGAAATGGACATCGGTTTCTAGGTGGTTACCCGAGATGGAGACAGAGAGGTCCAGGAAGGAGAAAGAAGTGTTGGAGATGGTCCAGGTGAACTTCAGGTTGGGGTGGAAGGTGTTGGTGAAGTGGATGAACTGTTTGAGCTCCTCGTGGGAGCACGAGGCGGCGCCGATACAGTCATCAATGTAACGGAGGAAGAGGTGGTGTTTAGGGCCAGTGTAGGTACGGAAGAGGGATTGTTCCACGTGACCTACAAAGAGGCAGGCATAGCTTGGGCCCATGCGGGTACCCATGGCCACCCCCTTTGACTGTAGGAAGTGGGAGGAATTGAAAGAGAAGTTGTTGAGGGTGAGGACGAGTTCGGCTAAGCGGATGAGGGTGTCAGTGGAGGGGGATTGGTCAGTTCTGTGGGACAGGGAGAAGCAGAAGGCCTTTAGGCCATCTGCATGGGGAATACAGGTGTATAGGGACTGGACGTCCATGGTAAAAATGAGGTGTTGGGGAGCAGGGAATTGGAAGTTCTGGAGGAGGTGGAGGGCATGGGTGGTGTCACGGACGTAGGTAGGGAGTTCCTGGACCAAGGGGGTGAAAATGGAGTCTAGGTAGGTGGAGATGAGTTTGGTGGGGCAGGAGCAGGCGGAGACAATGGGTCGACCAGGGCATTCAGGTTTGTGGATTTTGGGAAGGAGATAGAAGCGGGCGGTGCGGGGCTGGGGAAGGATGAGGTTGGAGGCTGTGGGTGGGAGGTCACCTGAGGTGATGAGGTTGTGGATAGTTTGGGAGATGATGGTTTGGTGCTTGGGGGTGGGGTCATGATCCACGGGGCGGTAGGAGGAGGTGTTGGAGAGTTGGCGCCTGGCCTCAGCAATGTAGAGGTCAGTGCGCCATACTACGACTGCCCCTCCCTTGTCCACGGGTTTTATGGTGAGGTTGGGATTGGAGCGGAGGGAGCGAAGGGCTGCACGTTCTGCGGGGGAGAGGTTGGAGTGTTTGAGAGGGGTAGAGAGGTTGAGGTGATTGAGGTGTCGATGCCAGTGGGAGATGAAGAGGTTGAGGGAGGGTAGGAGGCCTTGGGGTGGTGTCCAGGAGGAGGGCTTGTATTGGAGGCGGGCGAAGGGGTCAGTAGAGGGAGGGTTAGATTCGCGGTTGAAGAAGTAAGCGTGGAGGCGGAGGCGGTGGAAAAACTGCTCAATGTCCAAGCGTGAGCGGTATTCGTTGATATGTGGGTGGAGGGGGACAAAGGTGAGCCCTTTACTGAGGGCTGACCGTTCGTCTTCAGTAAGGGGGAGGTCTGGGGGGGATGGTGAAGACTCGACAGGGCTCAGTGTTGCTGTCTCCTCTGGAGCTGCTGGCTGTGGAGGCAGTGGGCGGAGCGTTGTCAGCGTCGGCTGTGGGTGGAGTTGCGTTGGCATCGGCGGTGGGCGGAGTTACATCAGCGTCGGCAGAGGGCGGACTGGCCTCGGCGGTGGGCGGAGCGGGGTAGGCAGCGTCAGCAACAGTGACGGTAGTGTCTGTGGTGTTGGTCTCGGAGATGGAGGCGGTGGTTTCAGCAGCGGTGGCGTTCGCTGTCCTGGAAGTGGTGAACCCGGCGGTGGCGGATGTGACGTCATCTGTGGGTTCTCCGACAGTGGCCTCGTGGCCAATGGAGGCGGGTACATTGTGGGGGAGGTCCTGGGTACGGTTGGGGTTTGTGAGGTGGGGGAGGCCCGTTTTGGGTGGTGGGCACTGTACTTACGGTTTTTAGCGTCCAGTAAAGCTGAATAGAATTGTGAGTTCAGGTTGTGGATCCTACGAAGAATAAAAAACAGGAGAGGTCCTTTGCAGGTCTGGGAGAGGGAGGCTCTGAGCCGGGGGAGTCTTGATTGTCGTGTCTGGAGATGCCTGCGCATTGCTGCAAGTGTGTGTTTCAGGAGTCGCAGGGAAAAGCGCTTCTGAAGGGTCTCAATGTTCTGAATGTAGATATTGTCATGGTTGGGGCCAAATTGGGAAGGCTTGAATGTGGATTGTAGTCCATTGGGGATGATCTGGTTCCATAGGCAGGTACTAAGAAAGGTGATGTGGCTGTTGTACCTGGTTTGCTTCAGGACATGGTCGAGCAGTTTCAAGGCCGAAGAGATTATGAACCCTGCAGCCCAACGGTATCAATGTGGATTTCACAAGCTTCAAAATCTCCCCTCCCCCAACCGCATCCCAAAACCAGCCCAGCTCATCTCCACCTCCCTAACCTGTTCTTCCTCTCACCTATCCCCTCCTCCCACTTCAAGCCCCACCCCCATCTCCTATCTACTAACCTCATCCCACCCCCTTGACCTGTCCGTCCTCCCTGGACTGACCTATCTCCTCCCTACCCCCCACCTACACTCACCTTTACTGGCTCCATCCCCGCCTCTTTGACTTGTCTGCCTCCTCTCCACCTATCCTCTCCTCTATCCATCTTCTATCCGCCTCCCCCCATTCCCTATTTATTTCAGAACCCTCTTCCCCTCCCCCATTTCTGATGAAGGGTCTAGGCCCGAAACATCAAGCCTTCCTGCTCTTATGATGCTGCTTGGCCTGCTGTGTTCATCCAGCTCTACACCTTGTTATCTCGGATTCTCCAGCATCTGCAGTATCCAGTATCTACGTCATTTGGGAGCTGCCTTCTCATTGGTGAGTACTGTCTCCAGGGTCCTCTGGGAACACTGCTCACAATACTTAACCTTGGGCTGGTCAGTGGCAAGTAACCTTTGTGTCCCACGCGCGTCAAGCAATGACAATGAGAAAAAGAGTCAAAACAGCTTAACATCACGTACCACTTCCTTGGCTTTCTTGGCACTCCATCTACCACTTTTAAAAATTCATTCACTTCTACGCAGTTGCCAGCAGCAGCTGGTTTGTGCTAACTACAAGATCCACTGCAGTAACCCACCCTAGCTTCTATAACTTTTTTTTGCTTTTATAACAAATTTATCCTATCACCTTCAGTGATTTATGTGTATACATTACCAGATTGCTCTGTTCCTGGATCTCATTTAAAATTGTACCAGTTAGTTTATGTTTGTTTCTTTTAATTCTTCCTACCACAACATAAAACTTAACACTTAAATTTTACCTGCCATGTGTCTACTTATTTCCTCATTCTGTCAATTTCATCCTGTTGTCTGTTGTTTACCTCTTTTGTTTATTATGTTGCTGAGATTGATATCATCTTTAAACTTTAAAATCATGGCCTGCCTATTCAGATATAGGTTACTAATATGATTAAAAAACTCAGTAGTTTCAACTACATTAGGAAATATGATCATATAACCTCCAGTTGGAAAAATAACCACTCGTCCATAAGCCTATGTCTGCTACTTAGCCAATTTTGTATCCATTGTATCACTGCACTTTTAGTTCTCTGATTTTGTTTATCTTTCCAACAAGTGTATAACCTGGTACATGAATATGCATCTTTTGAAAGCTTACGTGCATTTTGATTTCCAGTAATGATTTGAATTCTAATAGTCTGCTGCTAGAGGTCAAGAAATAAAAGTAAAAACATGGCTTGGTTTGCATCATGCAGAGCAACATTCAACTAATTCATTTTCTGTTTTGTTATGTGTTGAATGACGGAAACTGGCAGATTCGAAGAGTAGAGAGATCTGAAATACAAACTCGCAGGCTATTAAATGCAGCACCTCAAATAGATAAAATAATTGAAATAGCTAACGGAATACTCGGTTCTATGTCACTAAAACTGTAATGTCAGAGTTGAGATGTATTGATGTATATAAATAAAACTTTAATAAGACTATGATCAGAGCATTGCATGTAGTTTTATCACAGAATCACAGAATAGTTACGGTGTGGAATGAGGCCATGTCACCCATCATCTGCACCAACTCTTCAAATGAGTATCAATTTAGTGCCTGTCCTCTGTCATCTGTCCATGATCCTGCACACACCTTTTCAATTCAAATAATTATCTCATGCCCACTTGAATACTTTTACTGAGCCTGCCTCCACCACATGTAATACTTCGTGAAGGACATTGAAGTACAGCTGAAACAAACACGCCGCCGAAATGAGGAGATATAAATGCAAAAGCAGACTAGAAATATTGAAGCTGTTGTTATCAGAATAGAAAAGTCCACAGAGTGATACAATGCAGGAGGTATATGTAAGAGATTTAGTGAAGACCAGCCTCGTCTTGCAAATGGCATCCATCAATTGACTTTCACTCACAACGACATGCATTAGTGGGGCATCAATGAAGCATAAAACAGAAGATTATCCTTGATGTGTGAAACTCCAGGATATACTGTACTCTGTCTGCCTTTTAAAGCAATGCAAATTACTGGAATTAAGGAAGGTTCAATAACAAATACATGGTTGATATTAACCCATTTAGTGAATTTCTAGAGAAATCTTTCGACTGGATTGTGGTCTCAGCTGCAATAGGTCAAATTACAGGTAATGTCTGAATTTATCTGATCTCTTAACTGAAACAGTACAGTCACCGTGATAAATGTTCTGATCTTAACATTCATTCTGGTCATTAACTTAATTTGAAAATATGGATGTAGTGAGAGTGATTGATATCCTTAACCTTTCTTCCTGATGGAATCACTAAATCAAAAGACCTTGCCCATTAGAGAGGCAGGGAGGTTTAGGGAGCAAATTCCAGAATGTAGGGCTAAAACTGTTGATTATATAGCTACAGTTGAAGGAGTATTGAAAATTAGAAAAGAAAGGGCATATACCAAAATGACATAGTACACAGATCTTGAAGAGTTAAAGGCTAGAGGAGATTAAATTTAGGGAGGGTGCCACTGCATGGAGCAACTTTAAACCATGGAGGATTATCTTAAAGTTATGCCAATTTGTGAGCAAATAGTTCAATACATGCAAGAACAAAGAATGAATGGATATGGATTGTAGGAATCAGGTTTATAGAAGGTGAAAGGTGGGAGGCAGAAGTGCATTGGAATAGTTGAGTTGAGAGGCAGTAAAGGCTTAGAGTAGATTCAAGTTACAGATAAAATCAGGCTAGGGAGAAGTTGAACAATTCTATGAAGCTAGACTGGCCTGGTGATGGATAGGATATGGCTTTCAAATGTCAGTTCCAAGGTCACATAGGAGGTCAAGGCTCAGATAGTAGTCTGTGAGGAAAGTTGATTTGCTGGCCAAGAAGCAGAAGTAATGGCATGATTCAAAGAATACGGCTTTGATCTCCCACCTTAGCCAGATAATGGAAAACAGGTGTTGGATGCAGATTGTCAAAGTTGGCAATCTGAATGCTGTTCCATAGTCTCAGTCCGGGATTATTTTGTCAATGTTCTATTATAACAAGTAATAAAATTTTAATAAGCAGAGCTTCAACTGTTGTATTTTGGATCATTCTGCAGAGAGCAGATTACATGTCTTGAAGATTTGCAATGAGACTTATGGCAGATTTGATTCAACTTTGTACTTGAGGTACAGATGCTATAGGAAAGATACAAGGGGAGGCAAGAGAGGGGTCAATGGCATTTTTGATTGGGAAAACATTACAGTAGTACTTAGAGAGGATATTCCTGAGGGATCATCCAGTGAACCTATATGGGTGGTAATGAGAAGTAAGAAGTGGGTGATCACTTTGATGGGATGTGCTACAGGCTCCCCGATAGTCAGTAGGAAATTGAGGAGCAAATATGTAGGGATGTCATAGATAACTGTAGCAATAACAGGATTGTAATAGTCAGGGATTTTAACTTTCCAAACACACATTGGGATAACTGTTAAGGCCTTGGATGGGGTGGAATTTTTTAAGTGTTTTCAAGAAATGAGTGGCGTAGATAAAGTGAGTAACCAAGGTATTTCCTCCAAGGTAAGGGAGTCCAAAACCAGATGGCAGAGGTTTAAGATGAAAGGTAAAGAGAATGAATTAAAAGAGACCTGGGGGGCAACTATTTCACCCAAAAAGTGGTGCACATGTAAAACAAGCTGCCAGAGGAATTTGTAGAGGTGGGTACAATTACAACATTTAAAAAACATTTGGACAGGCATATGGATAGGACATGTTTAGAGGGATATGGGCCAAAGACAGGCAAATGCGACTTGTTCAGGTTAGGAAACCTGGTCAGCATGGACGAGTTGGGCTGAAGGGACTGTTTCCGTGTTGTATGACTATTTGTCCATGACCAGTCAGGGGCATGAATGAAAACTTTTCCAATCTTAAATCTTGCTTGAGGATTGTTCATTTTGTACTCCTATCCATTTGTTCTGCAGTTTTAACCATAGCAAAATAAACCTAACCGTATCGATATTATCTATTCATCTCAGAAATTTAAAATGTTCATTGTGTCTCCACTCCATCATCTCTCTGAAACCAATTACTCACTTAATAACCAATCAAATGTAATCTCTACATACTTCTTGAAGCTCTTTTCTACAAATTGATGTGCCTTCAATTACGGTTGACCCAAACTGTATACAGATTATGCATGTGGTCTCACTACTGATGTATATAAGAGAGAGATAAACTGCCTAATGGATGTTCATTAAGTAAATAACCTTTAAAAAGACTATACTGTCATTTAATTCACTTTTGAAGACTGTGCCAAGATCTAGCATGTCAATTTTGTCACCAGGTGTTGATTGACCTACTTCGAGTTTCCAACATTATGTGTGTTTTTTTCAGGGAACTAAGATTTGGAATTTTAAATGTACTTTTAACAATTGCTTACTTCTGTACAATGCTGATAAACGATTCTTTCATGAAGCCTTCCTTTGATGTACATTTATTTTAGTTGCGCGTGATCTATTTTCATTCTTTGCTATTTTGATATAAATCCTAAGGAATATATCTCTTTTACTTAGGTATAATGAATTGCTTGGGTCCTTTGGAGGACAAAGATTAGGCAAGGAAGACACACAATGAAACTGCCCAAATTTTCTCTATACGCTGTGCATAGTTGATCTTTTATAAAAAATAGATTGACATCAATCCTTCAATGCACTGGCGACAATTTTAATCACCAGTTCAGAGATATAACGACACATGCACTGGAGCAGTTTGGACTTGAACCTGGGCTGCCTGGCTCAGTGGTAGGGTCATTACCTCTACACGACACCAGCCCTTCCATAAACTGCATGTTTATCCCACGGATAGTAATATCTGTATGATATGACATGAGAAAATTTTTCAGGACTTTGTCCTAGATCCAACTAGTCACAGAAACTGGTATCTTTCTGATGCCTATCTTCTCAAATATCAACACAATCCTCCATATTTCCCACAATACCTACACCATTATGCCTGCATGGGCAATTCTACTCATTCAAATCCTCCTCACAAAGTAATTAAATCTAAATTGTACCTCTGTTGTATATGGGTCTGAGGGGGTTAATGCTGAGGAAGCAATACATGTAATGATGATGACATCATACAGAATGCGTGGGTAGACAGTGAAGGATTTCAAAGGAGAAACCCAAGCATCCTGATCCTCCTCACAGTCACTGTGACAAGGTCTATCTTATCAGTGTGATTTGAACCTAGTTGCTAGCATGCAATAACCATCATCTTGCTTAAGACTACCAGTAATATATTGTTACGCCACACATGGTCAATCAGGCCATGTAGATTCCAACCCTGTAGAGGGCAGTAACAGCAAACAGGGCCCACAGTCAACAATAGGGCAGAAAGACTCACACGTTGTGTTAGCCGGCCGCAAAGATTATCTCCTTCTTCTGATATGTGAGCAAAAAGAACTGGAAAATCTCAGCAGACCTGGCAGCAACTGTGCAGAGAAAAGCAGCATTAACATTTCATACCCAACATGACTCTGCTTTAAAAAAGATTGGTATTGGACTCAAAATGTTAGCTGGGCTTCCCTCTCTACAGAAACTGCCAGACCTACTGAGCTTCTCTAGCAGTTTCTGTTTTTATTTCGTATTATCAGCATCCGTAGTCTTTCTTTGTTCTTGTGATCACGTGCGCCAGATCCAGAAGTTGTAGCAATCTTGTAGAGCTGGATGAACACAGCAGGCCAAGCAGCATCAGAGGACCAGGAAGGCCGACATTTCGGGCCTAGACCCTTCTTCAGAAAATTTTCCTGCTCCTCTGATGCTGCTTGGCCTGCTGTGTTCATCCAGCTCTACACCTTGTTATCTCAGATTCTCTAGCATCTGCAGTTCCTACTATCTTTGTAGCAATCTTAAACATTTTATTGGATTTGATTTATTTATTCCCTTCAGTACTAAAATAATTCTCCTCGATCGTTCTCTTTTCAAAATAAACTGTCCTGGCCTCTTCACCCTTTCTTTATTTCTCAAATGCTTAAAGTTAGATATCAGTTTATTCACCACTTTCTGAACTGTCTCCACTGTCTGGATATTCTTGTTGCAAGGTGGAAACCAGCATTCTACATAATATTCCATGAAATGCCTTGAATACGTTCATTACTATTTCTTTAGACTTATGGTCTATCTCTTGTTTTATATCCTTAGATCTTTAGTTTTCAAATCTTGAGGGGTATAGACAGAGCAGACAGGAAGAAAGTGATTTCCATGATAAGTGATTGAGAACAGGAGGACACAGTTTTTAAAGTAGTTTGCAAAAGAAGTAAATGCAATGTGAGGTATAAACGTTTTCACATAATGAGTTGCTAGAGTATGGATTGCATTGCCAAGAAGTATGATGAATGTAGGTTCAGTTGAGACATTCAAGAAGGAATTGGATGATTAGTTAAATAAAAATGAAGTGCAAGAGTGGGGGTAAAGCCATGAGATTGGCACTGGGTCGAAGTGATCAAAGGGTCAATGTAGATAAGATGGGCTGAATGGTCTCCTTTTTGCACTGTAACAATTATTCTGCGATCGACTGTACTATTGGTTTTGGTATTCCATCTATGAATACTCTAGGTCGCAGGCTTTGATAGTTCTATGGCCTGGTATCATCTGGTTTATATTTCTACACTTCTCATCATCTTTTAACCTTGATTTGTTTGCAGTAAATATTATTTTCCAATCATCAGCTCACCTTTCCAACTTGTGCAGATCCTTATAGATTCATTTTGCCTGTTTTCTGTTTCCTTTAATCCCACCTTTTCAAGAATGTCTTCCCTTGCTTAGAAACTTTGGGCTGAATTTGGTTTTCATGGCTGGGCCCCACCAATGTGTCCAAACGTGGAAGGCAACTTAACTTTAGTGCTCTGCACTACCTAAGGATCCTACTCACCAGTGGCAGTCAATTCATGGGCTGCTTCTAGCTACAGTTTCATCAGGTTATCGAAATCCTGGGCAACACTTGCTGGAAAAAATTACATAGAATGAATTATGGAGTAGTAGAACGATCATAATAGAGAAGGAAGCCATTCAGCCCGTTGACTCCCTCCTGGCTGTCTGCAACAGAATTTAAGCTCATCCCACTCACTTGCTCATTCCCTGTGATTCTGCTTTACGCTTATTGTCTTTAGGTACTTATGCAATTTCATTTTGAAGGCCGTGATTGAATCTACCTCCATCGTGCTCTAAATGTTTCATTCCAGCTCCTAACTTTAGCTGAATCAAAAAAAGATTTCCTCGTGTCACTGATGTTTCATTGGTGCTGATCTTAGACCAATATCCTCTGATTCTCAGTTACCTCCAACCAATGGGAAGAATTTCTTTCTACCTTTCCATGTCCAGACCCGTAGAATCGTACAAAAGATGCCTTTTGGCCCATCAAGTCTTTACCACCAAAACTGTACTACTGCCTACACTAGTCCCATTTTCCCAAAAAATGAAACATAGCCTTCAATGTTGTGACCCCTCACAATTTTGGACACTTTAATCAGATCTCCTCTCCACTTTCTCTTCGCAAGAAAAATGATTATTTTGTCAGTTAATCTGTATGGTCTAGGAATGATCCATCTCCTGTTTGAAGTTGTATAGCTATTCGAGAAAAGTATTTTTCATGATGGCATGCAATTTAGGACACTGTCAATTTTCCAACTGTGACTTTATCTCAGAAACAAGTTTAAAGCAGTCACACGTTTATCAAACTAGACATCTGTATGATGATGATGAATCAAAGCCCCAAATAATTTATAGGTGTTTAGTAGGAAAACTATCTCTGCCCTTGCAACAAAAAGCCACCTCTGGCAGTCATACCTGTTTTCCCCATCATGACTATACATGAGAGGGAGTTAAATAGCTAGTTTCAACTCTACAGGAGTGGATAATGGGACTGAACACACACGTGTGCATCATTCTGGATTCAAATATCAGTGTATTATGAGGACACCGTGGAGGAACTATCCCCTAGCTATTCCTGTGCTGATGGTAAAGAAAAGGTGATCTGTGACGGGCCGGAGCGAGTGGGTGAAGACATGTGGAGAACTGGAGTGCCTCCCGTGAGCCAAAGAACACCACGAGCAGTGAGCCCTGGAGCAGCACATGGACTGCAAAGCCCCAAGTAGCTTGGAGAAGAAGCCCCACAGCAGCACATGGGAGGCAGCCCCTGGAGCAGCGTGCAGGCAGCAAGTCCTGGACAGAGACCGGTGTGAGGGCACAATCCTTACCTTAGAACACTGTAATGTTAACCCCTGTTAATATATTCCTATTTTTAACTTATTTTCAACTCTACAATTAAGCAACTACTTTCATCCCTCTGCTCTATGCAAGAATTGTACGTAGGTACTTGTGCCTCAGGTGTCACCATAAGAAGGCAGACATTGTAAATTCTGTATTCCTACAATGAGCCACTTTTAACAATAAAAGGATATTGTATTGTCTTGTAAAGTCCTTTCTCAGTCCAAGTTCTGAAAACCAGTTGAAAAAGAAATCAGGACACAAGAACTTCAAACAGCCTACAAAACCGAGAATTTCAAAACTAGAAATATTAATGCTAATGGTAACCTTTACAGAAAGGACTGCAATGTTCAAGTACCAGCTGTTTGCAAACAATTAATTGACTAATCCATATATGTTTTCTTAACATTTATCTATTTGCATTCATCCCTTATTTCTAATGTTAAGAGTCATAGAGTCAAAGAGATATATAGCACGGAAACAGAACCTTCTATCCACCAAATGTATGCTGACCAGATATCCTGAATAAATCTAGTCTGATTTCCCAGCATTTGGCCCATATCTCTCTAAACCCTACCTAATCATATACCCATCCAGATGCCTTTTAAATGTTGTAACCGGACCTTGTTTGTTTTGTATTACGATTCCTTCTCATGTTCAGTTATTAATAAACACTTTTTTTTTGCTAAGTCAGGAAAAGCTGGTTAGTTTAGTTCCTTTTAAAGTATACATTTAAGTCAGGGAGAAAAGTATCCACAAGCAAAGGGATCCTTGCTAAATCAAACTAATTGCGACCAAATAAGGGGCCGGGTGAATAAAGAAGAGGAGCCTGTTCATCCCTATTTACCCCGGAGCTAAACAGTTTGAAGTTACCCGTCCATTACTGTAATGAATTGGAGAATATCATGCTAAGGTCTGGCTGTACCAGCTGTGATCTTATTTGTTCAACTGTGAATCAGACAATGATTCATCATTATAAAGTTCCGTGAAAGAACTGTGCAACATAACAATACAACATTACCAATCCCAATTTTAATAATCAAGTGTAGATTGTGCAGTTTTATTTTCTAATTCCAGAACATTAGATAATTCTGTGTGTTTCTCGTGAAGCATATCCTCGTCACACAATATCCTGATGGGAGATGAAAGCAGTCTATTGCCAGCAGCAAACATATTGCCTTGGGTAATCGTAAATTCCTGTAGTTATCCTTCTGTGGATGCAAAACCATGTGCTCATTATTTGCTACTCATCATTCTTCTTTTCCAACATACCTGGAAGATTAACACTTAATGTTTAATATTTAATACTTAATATGCTGAAACCACTGATTAGATCCATTGTGGACTTCAAAAGAACTGTTTGAAGTCATTGCTAAAACATTGAGTCATTTTGAGGCATTACTGACATGATGTTCATGACAGCTTGAGAGATGGTACGCGTTTCCTAATAACAAAAGGAAACAACCTGAACATTAGCTCTGCCTCTGAACAAACATTAGATCTGTTTATTTCCAGGTGCAATTTACAAAACATGAAAAAGTGTTAGCAATCACTTATTTTATAATCAACGCATTAGATTATTTGACAATTAAAATATGCCCCAGATCTAAATCACCATGTTATGTGTTCAATTCTGCTCACTCTGCCACAAGAAAAGAATACAGGCAATGGGAAGGGTGCCAATGGTACAATAAAATGATCCCCATTGTGACAAAGTGGTGACTGAGGAAGTTCATTGCCAGCTCCTGACCCTCGAATATGTGATGCTTGCCTCTCAAAATCCAGTACTAGATCAGCAAATATTTCCACCGTTGTCTTCAGTCTCTGTTACTGACTCCACTTCCAAGCCACTGACTCCATTCTCCTCCTGGTACACTCTCAGAGACTGAACCTCTTTTCAATTCTTGCATCATACTTAAACCTGAGCTTTGAGTCTAATATCCCCTCCATGACCAAGGTCACTAACACTCAGCTCTACAATATCTCAGGAATCTGCTTCAGAGCATCCGTTGTTAAAACAGTCATCCTTTTTCTTAACCTTCATGCTCAACAATTCCTTTCTTTCCAGGCTAGCCTCCCATCTTCTATCGCAAAATTGGCATTATTTATCAAACAGTGTAAGGGGTGCAGAAGCGACAGCAGCACAAGCATTCTATTCATTCAATTGTTCCTTATCGTCTCTGAGCAAATGTCATGTGATTCATAATGAATTATGCTTTTGTATCAGCAGCAAAGAATCTGTTTGACAATTTTGATATGTACCCCTTCTTAACTTTTAACATGATTGCCTAGAAAAAAACATACGTCAAAAATATCCTAGTATTATTCCAATTTAAGGATGGATCAAAGTGTTTCCAATTTACTCGTATTTTACAGAAGTTTTGAAAATTGAGGTGGGACACAGTCATGAGGGCCCTTGGAAAAAGCAAGCAACAGCCATGCTCAGGGAAAAGTATTAGATCAGGCTGGCATTGCCTGGACCTAGGCATCCCCCACAATTTATGAGGTTTTGCTGGAGGCCATCAATGTGTTTTCTTTCCTATATCTAGCCAGAAAATATCTCCCACAAGTGTTGAAGATCAGAGGGAACCTTTTGTTCATATGCACAGATCCCTTAAGGTAGCAGGGCAAGTACTTAATGGTGATTAAGAAGATATATGGGACCTTTCTTAGCCAAGACATTGAATAAAAGAGCAGGAAGGTCATGTTGAAACCATCTAAAATGCTGTTCAAGGTACAAGTGGAGTACTGCCTGCAGTTCTAGTCACTGCATTATGGGAAAGATGTGTGTGCACATAGTGTTCAGAGGAAGTTTACCAGGATGCTACCTTAGCTGGAAGCTCTGAGGGAAGATTGGATAGGCTGGGTTTGTTGGAGCAGTGAAGTTTGAAAGCACCCTGATAGAGGATGTGCAAAATTATGAAGGATGTAGATAGAGTGGATAGGAGTAGAAGGTCATTAAAAGAAGGGACAATAACCAGGAGGCATGGTCTTAAGTTAAGAGGTAAAATGGCTAAGAGGAGAGTTGAAGAGAACTTTTTTTTTCACCTAGAGGGTGGTGGCAATCTATAACACTCTTCCTGAAAGGTTGGTTGAGTCAGAAACTCTAATAATATTTAGACAATATTTAGATGTTCACTTGTGTGTTTGCTCGGTCTCCAGGGCTATAGGACAAGAACCGGAAAATGAGATTAGACTAGTCAGATCTTTGCTAACTGGTGCAGATACTGAAAGACCTTCTTTATGTGCTGTAAATGTGTATGAGTCTATGAGATGGAAAGGGCACAGCCAGAGATGGCAGAGGAGCTCGATGGTCATGCAGCGACCAGTGAATGAGGACTCAGTGCCACATTAGTGGCCTGATGCTGTGCGGGAATGATTAGTGAACAGTCACTGGGTGACAGATGCTTAGCTCTGTACACAGCAACATTGACATGATCACAGCAGACTGTGTGCCCCTTGTCCTCTCTTATTGCAAGTGCCCAGTGTCATCACTGAGATGTATCCTCATGTGGGGTGAAGTTAAGAAAGGGGCAACAAAGAGGAGCCCAACAGCTTGTGTTGTGAGTGTTGGTGGAGAGCAGCCAGTTCCTACATACCCTGCCTTCATCTTGCAGGAGAAGTATGCAGGCAATAGCTGCACAGACAGTAGGTCGGGTGCCGATCCTTCACCATTTCATCAGTATTGGCTGCAGACTGGGAGGACCAGGGTCATTTTAAAGCAGTATTGACAGGTGAAAGATATGGAGCACATTCCTTTCCAAAATGTATTGTGGCTCATGAGCTACTGGTATACACAGGCCTGTTTGTACTGATGTACCTTCTGAGCAGTCAGCATTCTTAACAATATGTTCTACCTTTTGCTTTCCCTACAAGGCTGCCATCTGAGTCTCACACAGGGAGGCAATGTGAATATCCAGCCTCCTCAACTGGGGAAGACTCCACAGAGCCAGCACCATCACATCTTAATTCCATACAACTCACCTCGATGGAACCACAATAATAGCCTGAGCCAGGAAAACCAGGTGAGCAGTAAATCACAAGGAAGCAGGGGGAGGAAAATTGGGTGGAGTCACCCCTCAGAGATCAGATACAGCCACAATGCACCTCCGCAGACTGAAGATCCCTGTTGTCAGAGATTCCTGAGATATTGTAAAATTGCGGGCAAAAAACAGAAGAGTTCATACAGTGCACATGCCTTACCTTAACTCAGGGGTTGAGTGCATGAATTCCTCCATTGAAAATTGGCTACCTTCATAGACCGCCACAAGTAGCTCCTGTCTGATTGGCTGTGGGAACACTGTCCTGACACTCACAGGAAGACTGACACTCTCTGTGTTGGTGATGGCAAGAGGTATATGGAGTGGATGTATCCTAGCTGGCAGCCTCGAATGGTAAGTGGCAGCAACATCAAAGGGCTGAAAGTGTTGAAAAGACTGACTGGAGGCAATCCCACAAAGGACACTGTGATCAAGCCTTACCTCTTGGGCCTCTCTAATTCAGGACACATCGCTTCCACTAGGACTGACAATATAGACTGCCTTGTGGAGGAGCCCCAAAGGGCAGCATCAAACTGAGAAGAGAACCCTGGCCATCTCATCTGGATACAAATGCAGTGGAGCAAACTGACCCCCACCTCATCCTCAGGCACAGGGTGATTACTGTGCAGGACAGCCCATGAGGAATAGGTGCCGCATGATGTTTTTCACTTTATAGGTCACCCTGCGTTGTTTCCTCTGTTTGTGTTTTAATTAATTTGTGCATTTGTACAAATTTTATTTGATGGTATCACTCAGACCTCTGTGTGCTCTAGCTGCTGGGGTTTGAGAGGCAAGTGAAGAAGGATTTCTGGGGAATGGATTTGATATAATTCTTGTCTGCAGTTGGCAATGGAAGTCCCATGCTCCATGATGGTGGATGGTAATGCAGTTAACCAATAAGTGTACTGGATGGCTAACTTGTCTAGGTGGCTCACGTTCAGATTGGGAATCATCTGATCTCGGCCTCAGAGCCACTCAGGCGAAGCATTCAGGAATCAAAGTGGTCCATGTCTCCATCCCAGCTTGCCGATCTTCAGGAGATCTGGGGCGATGTCAGCATCTTAGCTCCAAAATGTGGAAATCAAGCTCTTCCACAATGTCCCCTTCTCCCTCCTCTTCCATCTCCTCCCCACCTTTTCCACCCTCCTCTCTGCCTTGCTCCAAGGAAAAGTTGTGTACAATTCCCTCCTGCTCATTCACCTTCAGGTTTTTACATACAATCAACATACAGCAGGCAACCACAATATCAGGAAGACACAACCTGACTGGCCAAGACCAATGAAGTGCATCTTCAGAGTTCCAGCGGTTAGTTCAATCGAGGTATTTGTAAGTAGATGGCTCTGATTATGATGTATCTTAATTTCTGTGTCTGTGCACCAGATAATCCTCCTAAGCCACTTGGCCAAAGATAATCCTTATCCCCTCAGCAACAACATGCCGAGTTTGGATGCCGGTCTGAAGGAGTCTGGAACTTGGGACTGTCAGAGGAAGAAAAATTGAGACCACTGACCAGGAAGTTGAGCATACATCCACAAGATAAACTTCCAGTGACCAAAAACCAGCTGGATATTTAGTGACTGGAATCCTTCTGTTTTGAGGACTACAGTTGGTTTGTCTGTTGACGCTCTGATGACTACATGCTTGGAACTGATACCCCTAAGAAACAGAGGAAATCCATTGATGGCAGCAAAGCCCAATGCCTTCTGCACCCACCCTGTGTCTTCTTTGTTAAAATGAATGCCATTCCTGCCATCTGAACCTGCATGATGGTGTGATCAGCTGCCTATGTCTGTGACAGACCACACAAAATACCTGAGTACATAAAAAAAAATCAATACCACAGGTGTAAATGGAGGAGTAATATGGCTGCCATGAGGCCACACAAATCTCTGATACCATCTGCCTGGATAGGCACAGTGTCTTTCAACAATAACTGACTCATGGAACATATACCCGATACTGGAAGTAAAATCATCTTCTCCTGGCAACCACCCCATTCAGCCTGCCTCTGGCTTCCTCCTAACCAGGAGGCTTTCTCCCCTCCTCACTCCTCTGCCCAGTGTCAAAGTAGCTCTTTGACCCTATCTCCAGTCTGTGCGTTGTGCAGAAGGGCTTCTTCTGCCAAGCTCTTTGGTGCCCCGTGAAGACAACAACCTGATGCCCCTGTCAAGTCTCCAGACTTTCACAAGTGAGAAACAAACACATCCCAGCACCAGCAATGGCAGTTCTGTGCCATGGATGGACAACGGAACATGATTATCCCTCACAGACAGAGGACATCTCTTTGGAACTTGGCTGGATACGCACAAGGAAGCAATTTCCAGTTTCGGGTATAAATTCCATGAGTCAGTTGTAACCATTGCTGAAAGAGAATGTGCCTGTGCAGGTAGATGGTATCAGAGGTTTGTGTGGTCTCATGGTTGGGAAGCCTGGGACATGGAAGACAGTTCCAGGATAAGATATCGACCATTCAGAGTCATACCTCCAAAGCAAATACAAAATCCTTAAGTGTATTCTCCAATGATGTAATTTTAATGTCCTTCTTTTGGGATGAATATTAAAAGTAAATTCGAATCACAAAGGTACCCCAAAATACATCACTTCTATTTTACCAATTTTGCATTCAATACTTTTATTCTTTAGCATAGTCGTGCATGATGTATCTTATGTTTCTGCTGCTGAGCCCTTAGCCATGCCTTTGCTAGCTTCAAATTTGATGATTCCAGTGTTCTCTTAGTGAGCCACCACTTTGAACCCTTTGTAAGCTTGAGTTCATCCAAACCTGCGGCCCATATATTGGGACTGAGTATAACACGTATGATAGAATTATCACATCCACACGATACTCAGCCAGATTAGGTGCTCAAGTGGCATACATTTTAAAGGATTCTGATAAATAGAGGAATATGACAAGTGTTGAGTGTAGACGAAAAGGTACTGGCAGAATAAATATTGGTTGAATGTTTAGGATCGTGGCCAAGAAATGAGATCTATGGATTGGTAGAATGAAATGAAAGAGTAGAAAGTAAGAGAGCGCAATGCACCATTGATTCTTTAGGCACCTGCTGCAGGAAGTGCCACCAAGAGCATAAGAGGGATGTCTTGAAGTCGTTGTTCGACAACAAACAGTGAAAGTGGGAGCTTGACTGGATTAGATGGCAAACACAAAACAGACAAATAACAGAGCTAAGGTCCTATGATCATGAAGTTTTGATGGCTGCCATTGCAATTGAGGATAAATTAATAAAACAGATAGATCAAAGGGGATTACTTAGTTGAGGAGAGATTAAAGATTATTCTGAGGTACCAAGTAAGAGACAACCAGCAATGGTGTCTAAAGAAGGGTCCCGATCCAAAACGTCAGCTTTCCTGCTCCTCTGATGCTGCCTGGCTGCTGTGTTCCTCCAGTTCCACACTGTTATCTCTGACTCTAGCATCGGCAGTTCTTACTATCTCAGTGATGTTACACAAATGGATTTGTACGTAAGAAGTCCTTTCAGATTGAACTTAGAAGGCTAAAATGAAGTTTGTTTCTAGAGGTTCTCAAGAACAGCTGACTGATAGTGATGTTGGTGGACTGTACAGCAGCTGGAAAAAAAAAAGCTATGAACACCTTTTGAGTTTTTTAGCTCATATTTATCAGAGAGTACTTCAAGAGAAATGTTCCTGAAATCACACAGACAGACATCAGATTCTGAAAAAACTATGGAAGCCAAACAAATTAATCTTTGGCCTGAATAATGCTTCAGGGTTTTGTATTTCTTGGTGAGATTGTTTTGTTGAAAATAGGTTGCATCAACTAAAAGCTGATCTCAAAATGTTTTATTGATGTCTATAAATAAAGCTTTCGGGCATCAACATCATGCATGCTGTTTATTTGTTAAGGAATGGTATTTCACAATTTGAGCATATGTTGTCAATAAGGTTAGCATAAAATTTAGAGTTGAGGCTTTTGGCCCCTGTAAATATTTTGGTTTGGCTATGAAATGAGGTACAGCAAAAGCAAATTACTGCAGATGCTGAAATCTGAAACAAACATAGAAAGTGCTGGACATTAAGCCCTGGTATTGCCAGGGCTGTCACAAAAGTTAAAGACTTTGGAAAAGGTGCAGAATTCCCCTAATTTACCTGACATTTAAATCCAAGTTGACAAACTACTTTGACTAAGTACAGGTTTCTGTACTTAAGAATGATAAATTATTAAAATGTGCAAACTGTAAGTACAGATAAATTATGAACAGTTAACATATAATTCTGCTAATTAAAATTATATTCTCCAAAAGCATCCCCCTTACACACACACACACACACGATATTTGTGCTGATCAGCATGATACTTCCTGGTCTTCCTTCTTTGATCTATAGGAGGCACGGGGCAGCTGGCTCACACTTATGAAAGGTTTCTGACTTATTAGTTAGAAGTTTACAATAATTGCTGAAGATAAAGTAAATTGGCTTGTTTCAAGTTTTTTTTTTGCTGCAAAGAATAGGGAAAGGTCTTGGGTTTGTGGCGATCTGATGGTTTCTTCCTATCTTACTTACAGACCCAAGTTGCTCAGTTACCCGAGAACCAATCAATCACATAGTTATTGGCAGGCAGAATCCTCTGTCTTCAATAACTCATCACTAGTCCACATACCAATCAGCTACTTGTTTCCTGCTGAATCTCTATTAGTACACACCCTTGGCTCCAATTTATACCCATTGCTTTAATCAGCAGCTGTATCAACAGGACAATAAGTCTCAGGTTACTTGTTTAATAAAAATGCAATGATCCTACAGCAATCCTTGCTTTTAAAAGTTTTTTTTTTCCTCATTTAGTTGACAATCAAAAATATAAAAAAAAATTTATCTTCTAAACATGGGGTTAATAACTGGGGATTCACTTATATACTTACTGAAACTATGGTTGTGAGATTTGGAGGTGCACGGTTTTAATGTGTGTCTCTGGAGGTGGGCACGAATAAATGTAGAAAGAGGTATATTCTTCATTGTCTGGCAATCTGGAATAAAACATCAGTTGAGGTCAGAAGGGCTGGTGGGAGTACACAGGAGGGATCAGAAGGTTCAGAGGAGATTAGGCAGCACAGCCAGGGAATGGAAAAATATAAAAGGACCAATTGGAAATATCACAAGTGGGATATTGTGTGGTTCAAGGGATATCATGGCTCACGATGTGAGTGTTGGATTATGGAAGGGACATAGAAACATTTAAGTTAGATCTAGCAGGAAAGTGGAAAGATACTTACATGCTGGACTTTCTAGTTCTCCCCTCTCTTTAGCTGCCAGTTAAGTACAAAATAGAGATTAAATCTAAGATGCATAGGTTTAGTTAAGACTTAAATGACCAACCTGTTGGCTGAGACTGAGTTGGTTGTCCATTGCGTGTTCTATCTCCATTTATACTAGAAAGGTATTCAACGCAGATTGAATTTTGGTTTGTGATTTTTAACATTCCATCCAATCCATGTATCCCACAGCCTCCATCTCTGGGAGCTAAAATTCTCCTCTAGGTTACAGGTTGATTACCTTTTTTAAGAACACAAACCAGTTTGTCTTGGTCCACTAATGTTGCCCAACCTGCTGGGTATTTCCTGTATGTTTAATTTTGTTACAGCCATATATGTCATGGACAACGTACTTACTAAAAATGAAGAGGAAGTGTAGGGTCAAGCTGCGGTGAACGTGAAGGAGAAAGTTTTGGTTACTCAAATTTGTGATTTGCGATATTATGGAAACATCAAAGGAACAATTTTTTTTTAACGAAGGCAAAAACACTAGGTCGGAATGCAGTGATGTAGCTGTTCAGATGTCAGTACAAATAGAAATGTATTAGGCAAGAAAGGTGGCAACCATGGAAACTGGAAAGAGAGTGAATTAATTATTATTGTTTTAGAAATAATTAGCTTAAAGAATCTAACATATGACTTAAATTCACAAGATACATCTATCCAATGTAGTCAGGAAGGTGAGAAAGGAAGTTATAATTAGGAGTTAAATCCTTTTCATGCCTGATAATATTGCGATTTAACTTACAATCAGCATAGGCATTCATTGTAACATCAGCAGTCAACTTCCAACCCGTGCTTCTCATTATTTGTTTAATGAAAGTATAGGAATAATTTGCTGACCTACTGCTCCCAGTAAGGAGCTTCCCCTATAGAGATCTCACATTGGATCCTGGAAAATTGGACAGTGCGTGTTTGGATTTACCATACACTTTTTTCACTGAGTGAGACTCCCCACTGAGAGAATTAAGTTGTAAAATTGCCCTAATAGGTTCACCTTGACATCTCAACAGGGAAGAGCTGAATTAGTCATTTATGTCAAGTGAACTACACAATTACTGTACAAAAACAGAAGTTGCTGGAAAAGCCCAGCAGGTCTGGCAGCAACTGTGAAGAAAATATCAGAGTTAATGTTTCGGGTGCGGTGATACTTCCTCAGAACTGATGGTAGCTAGGAAAACGTCAATTTATATGCAACAAATAGGGAGGGGCATGGCGTGGGGAGTAAACAATAGGATAGAGCCCATGGAAAAAGAAGAGCAGAGATAACAAGGCGTGGGGCTGGATGAACACAGCAGGCCAAGCACTATCATAGGAGCAGGAAAACTTGATGTTTCGGGCCTAGACCCTTCATCAGAAAAATCTCTGAAAAACAAGAGCAGTTGGATAGACAAAGGAGTTGATAATGGTCTGGTTAGGAGGGTAAATAGTTATTAATGGGGACTTTTAGTGACTAACAATAGGTAGTGTGTAATGGCAGGCTATGTGATAACAAGGCCTGACATGTTGGGTAGAGGGCTAGCACATGGGAGAGTTTAGGCCCTAAAATTATTGAACTTAATATTGAGTCCGGGGGTTGCTGCAGGGTCCCTAAGCAGAAACTGAGGTGTTGTTCTTGAGGCGTTGAGCACTGCAGCAAGTTAGAGACACAGATGTTGGCCAGGGAACAGGATGGTGCATTGAAGTGGCAGGCAACAGGTAGCTCAGGATCTTTTTTGTGAGCAGAACATAGATGTTCTGCAAAATGGTCACTCAGTCTATGCTTCGTTTCCCCAATGTAGATGAGACCTCATTGTGAGCAGCGAATGCAATAGATTAGATTCTGGGAAGCGCAGGTGAAGTGTTGCTTCACCTGGAAAGTATATTTGGGTCCTTGGATACTGGGGAGGGAGGTGGTAAATGGGTAGGTGTTGCACCTTCGTTGGTTACAGGGGAAGGTGCCGTGGGGCTGGGGCAGGGGGAAGGGTGTGGGGTTGAAGGAAGAGTGGACCAGCGGATCCTGGAGGAAACAGTCCCTGCGGAAGGTGGACAAGGGAGGGGAGGGGAATATGTATCGGGTGGTGGCACCTCACTGAAGGTGGTGGAAATGTCTGATGCTCTTCTGGATGTGGATGCTGGTGGGATGGTAGGTAAGGACAAGGGGAACCATATCACTGTTGTGGGAAGGAAGAGAGGAGGTGAGGGAGGAAGTGTGGGAGATGGGTTGGACCCAGTTGAGGGCTAAATCGACAACGGAGCTGGGTAATCCTCGGTTGAGGAAGAAAGTGGATATTTCGGAAGTTCCCTTGTTGAAGTTGGCCTCATCTGAACATACGCGATGGAGACAGAGGAACCAAGAGAATGGGATGGAGTCTTTACAGGAAGTGGGGTGTGAGGATGTATAGTCCAGGGAGCTGTGGAGATGTTGACATCTCTGTTTCTATTTCTGGGGTAGACTGGCCACTGAGTACCTCCTGTACCCTTTACCCCAACCGAGACCCAGGAATGCCAACACTATCCTCCACCCCTGACTACCAGCTTGATTCCCCCAGATCTGACTCTGACACCTCTCCCTCTATGCCAGCCTAGTTGTCCCCCATCTACCCCTGCCAAGCCCAACACACTGAGCCATCAGCCACTCCACCCAGCTCTGCCCAGCCGCCACCCTCGAACCTGACACTGTTAACAACCATTCAGTGGACCTGAGGCTTTCCCCTCCAGCAGCTTGGCCATGACCATCACCCAGAATCACCCCACCAGCAACCCCTGACCTACCTTAAATACTCCATCCCTTTCCCGGCACCCTGGAGCCTTGCACTCTTGGCATCCTGCTAGCCTAATCCAGAATTTACCTCACACACTTATGCTTTCACAAGAGCTATCCAAGTGGTTGTCTGTTGTGGAACACAGCAAAAGAAATGGGGTCTCTCTGAAGATCTTCCTTCTGTTCAAGGATTCTGGGCAGGTTCGCAAGAGAGCCCCATCCAAGAATTTCTAGCATAGAAATTCAGCTTACTGCATCTCTGCAAATTGTCATAGATTATTAGATTGACCTGTGCACTCTACAAATATTGTTGAGAAAATCTAGATCTGTCTCCTGCAAATTCCAATACTACACTCCAACCAAGTTCTTATGACATGATTCCCTCCCCAAGTTTATTATTTACTAAGAAATATTACCATGGTATATTTGTTATGATAACTACATTTGCTACTATTACATCTCCGCCCAAGTCTCTCACTTTACAAATTCGGGCAATCTGGAGATTTCACTTCTCTCTCTGAATAGTTTTGCTTTGAATTTGGAGAAATGGTCATTTGTTCAGTAATAGGAATTTGCCTTAAGTTGGTCTGAGGTCTGACCGTCTGTGTGACTACAAAGACTATCAAAAGGACTTAGTCTTAAGTCTGTCTGCCATGAGATCTTATTTCACCCTGCACAAGTTCTCATGACAATATCACAATGCGTGGTGCTTATTGCACTCAGTCAAGTATTAACCCTTTCAACTCCTTCCAGACCCATTTACAACAGACAGGAGTAGTAACTGAGGCCCAAAACATTAACTCTGATTTCTCTGCACAGATGCCGCCAGACCTGCTGATCTGTTCCAGCAACTTCTATTTTTGTTTCTGATTTCCAGTTTCCGTAGTTCTTTTGGTTTCTATTTTGGTGTAGTAACTATGTCTGCACTAGTTCATCCCTAAGCCTTTAAATCTTAAAATTACAAAGATTCTTTTTTTAGGCCGTATGTGAACTCAACCACACACACCAGTGCACGTAAAGGTGTTTGAGTTCACTGGATAAAAGTGTAAATTGTAACCCAAGGAGACAGGCCCTTTAGCAAATTTCTTTTAGCAATGAGTGGGTTTTTTACTCCCATCCCATCAGTCCTCTTAAGCATAGAAACTAAGAACAGCAATAAACTACTCAGTCCTTTGAGCCTGCTTTGCCTTTCATTGTGACCATGGCTGATCCTCTAACTCAATGCCATATTCCCACTTTCTCCCCAGTTCACCGATGCATTTAATATCCAAAAACATTGTCTATCTTTCTTTCAAAAATTCAGTGATTTGGTGTCCACAGTCTTCTATGGTAGAGAATTCCATAGGTTCACAACCAGCTGAAAAGAAACTTTGCTCATCTCAGTCCTAACAGTTTACATTTACATCGCAGTCAATAGAATCCCTACAGTGTGGAAGCATTCGGCCCATCGAGTCCACACTGATTCTCCAAAGAGCATCCCCCACCCCCTCCCCTATTCCTGTCACCCTGCATTTCCCATGGCTAATCCACCTCGCCTACAAATCCCTGGACACTTTGGGCAATTTTAGCATGGCCAATCCATCTAACCTGCACCTTAGGCTGGTCAACAGGACTTTAAACTAGAAAGTAGTGGGGGGAAGGAATGGTGAACCTTGCCCCAGTGGGAAACAAAGCAGCAGGTTAATATCTGTAGTGGTGGATTTAAATACGCAGAAAAATATGAAAGAAATGACAGGGAAGGAGAACTCAGGAGAGTTCATTAAAGTCTCCAGCACAGAAACAAATAGGACAGAGTGCTTGGAAAGGGCTAGCAATCAAACTTCAAGCACACTGGATAAACGAATGACAATGAGAAGAGGGAAGGTTACTACAGGACTGAAAGTGTTATATAATTGAATGCACGCAGTATAAGGAATAAGGTAAATGAGCTTGTGGTGCAGATCGAAGTTGGCAGGTATGACGTGGTGGGCATCACGGAGACGTGGCTGCAAGGGGATCAGGATTGGGAACTGAATATCCAAGGATATACATCCTATCAAAAAAGTAGGCAGGTGGGCCAAGGGGGTCGGTTGCGTTATTAGTAAGAAATGAAATTAAATCAATAGGAAGAAACAAAGTAGGGTCAGATGGTGTAGAAACTGTATGGGTAGAATTGAGGAACCACAAAGGTTAAAAAACCATAGTTGGAGTTGTGTACTGGCGTCCAAACAGTAGTCAGGAGCTGAGGCGCAAGATACGCCAGGAGATAGAAAAGGTGTGTAAGAAAGGCAAAGTCATAGTGATCATCGGGAATTTCAATATGCAGGTGGACTGGGAAAATCACGTTGATAGTGGATTGCAAGAAAAGGAGTTTGTGGAATGTCTGTGAGATGGCTTTTTGAGGCAGCTCATGGTGGAGCCCACAAGGGAACAGGAAATACTGGATTTAGTGTTGTGCAATGAGGCAGACTTGATAAGGGAGCTTAAGGTGAAGGAACCCTCAGGAGGCAGTGATCATAATATGATAGAATTTGCTCTGCAATTTGAGAGGGGGAAGATAGAATCAGGTAACGGTATTACAGCTGAATAAAGGCAACTACAGAGGTATGAGGGAGGAGCTGGGCAGAATTGACTAGAAGAGGAGCCTAGCAGGAAAGACCGTGGAACTGCAATGGCAGGAGTTTCTGGGATTAATTCAGGAGACACAGCAAAAATTCATCCCTAGGATAAAGAAGCATGGTAAGAGAGGATGAGGTAACCAATGTTGACTAAGGAAGTAAGGGATAGCATAAAAGCCAAAGAGAAAACATATAATGTGGCAAAGGGCAGTGGGAAGCTTACAAAGACCAACAGAGGGCAACAAAAAAATAAATAAGGAAGGAGAAGATTAAATATGAGGGTAAGCTAGCCAGTAATATAATGAAAACTGTAAGAGTTTCTTTAGATATATAAAGGGCAAAAGAGAGGCAAAAGTGGACATTGGACCACTGGAAAATGATGCTGGAGAGATAGTAGTGGGGAACAAGGAAATGGCTGAGGAACTGAATATTTACTTCGCATCAGTCTTCATAGTGGAAGACACGAGTAATACCCTAAAAATTCAAGACAGTCAGGGAGCAGAGTTGAGTATGGTGTCCATCATCAAGAAAAGGTGCTAGTAAAACTTATTGGCCCGAAGATGGATAAATAACCTGGACCAGATGGACTACTTCCCAGAGTTCTAAAAGAGATAGCTGAAGAGATAGCGAAAGTGTTAGTGGTGATCTTTCAGGAATTCGCTAGAGTCAGGGAGAGTCCCAGAGGACTAGAAAATCGCTAACGTGACACCCCTGTTTAAAAAGGGAGTAAGGCAAAAGACGTAAAATTACAGGCCGATTAGCCCAACCTCGGTTATGGGTAAGATTTTGGAGTCCATTGTGATGGATGAGATTTCTGGATATTTGGAAGTGTATGGTAAAATAGGGCAAAGTCAGCATGGTTTCATCAAGGGAAGGTTATGCCTGACAAATCTGCTAGAATTCTTTGAGGAAGTAACGAGCAGGATAGACCAAGGAGAGCCAATGGATGTAATCTACCTGGACTTCAAGAAGGCCTTTGACAAGGTGCTGCACAGGAGGCTGCTGAGTAAGATAAGGGTCCATGGTGTTAGAGGCAAGGTGCTAGCATGGATAGAAGATTGGCTGTCTGGCAGAAAGCACAGAGTGGGGATGAAAGGGTCTTTCTCAGGATGGCAGCCAGTGACAAGTGGTTTTCTGCAAGGGTCAGCGTTGGGACCACAACTTTCCACTTTATACATTAATGATATAGATGAAGGAACTGTGGGAATTTTGGCTAAGTTTGCGGACAATACAAAGATAGGTAGAGGGACATGTAGTATTGAGGAGGTGGGGAGGCTGCAGTAGGATATGGACAAGTTAGGAGGGTGGACAAAGAAGTGGCAGACGGAGTACAACGTGGGAAAGTGTGAAGTCATGCACTTTGGTAAGACGAACAGAGGTATGGACTATTTTCTAAATGGGGAGAAAATTCAGAAGTCTGAAGTGCAAAGAGACTTGGAAGTTCTAGTCCAGGATTCTCTCAAGGTAAACTTGCAGGTTGAGTCAGTAGTTAGGAAGGCAAATGCAGTGTTGGCATTTATTTTGCGACGACTTGAATGTAAAAACAGGGATGTACTACTGAGGCTTTATAAGGCCCTGGTCAGGCCACATTTGGAGTATTGTGTGCAGATTTGGGCCCCATATCTCAGGAAGGATGTATTGGCCCTGGAGCGGGTTCAGAGGAGATTCACGAGAATGGTCCCAGGAATGAAAAGCTTAACATATGAGGAAAGTTTGAGGACTCTGGGACTATACTCATTGGAGTTTAGAAGGATGAGGGGGGATCTAATTGAAACTTACAGAATACTGAATGGCCTGGACAGAGTGGATGTTGGGAAGACGCTTCCATTAGGAGGAGAGACTAGGACCTGAGGATACAGCCTTATAGTAAAGGGAAGACCTTTTAGAAAGGAGCTAAGGAGAAACTACTTCAGCCAGAGCGTGATGAATCTATGGAATTCACTCCCACAGAAGGCTGTGGAGGCCAAATCATTGAGTACATTTAAGACTGAGGTAGATAGGTTCTTGATTATAAAGCGGATGAAGGGTTATGGGGAGAAGGCGACAGAATGGCGTTGAGGAACTTATCAGCCATGATTGAATGTTGGAGCAGACTTGATGGGCCGAATGGCCTAATTTCTGCTCCTGTGCCTTATGGTTTTATGAACGTCTTTGGACTGCGGGAGGAAACCAAAGCACCTGAAGAGGAGAATGTACAAACTCTACACATACAGTCACTCAAGGCTGGAATCAAACCCAGGTCCCTGATGCTGTGAGGTAGCAGTGCTAACCACAGAGACACCATCCTGCCCCAACTGAGCTACCATGACACCCCAAACCCTTAGTCGCATTAACATACAGAGCGAGCAGCACATACAGGCACACAGTTCCCTGAAAATGGCAGCTCGAATGAATAAGGTGGTCAACGACATGTGGCATGCTTACCTTTATTGGTCAGGGCATAGAGTATAAACATTGGCAAGTCATGGTGCAGCTGTATTGAACTTTAGTTAGGGAAAATTTGGATTATGTACAGCTATGGTTGCCACACTACCAGAGGTATGTGGAGGCTTTGGATGGAAAGGTTTACCAGGATGTTGCCAGATTTGGAGGTTATTAGCTATGAGAAGAGATTGAACAAACTTGGTTTGCTTTCACTTGAACATAGAGGGATGAGGGGCGACCTGATAGAAGTTTACAAAATTATGACAGGCATGGATAGAATGGATAGTCGGAGTCTTTCTTCCAGGATAGAAATGTAAATTCCGAGGGAACATAGGTTTAATGGTGAAGGGGGTAAGTTTAAAGGAGATTTGTAGGGATTCCTTATATAGAGGGTGGTAAATACTGGAATGCGCTACCAGAGAAGGTGGTGGGGATGGATACAATAGCAACATTTAAGAGGCATGTTGATAGATATGTGAATAGGCAGGGAATAAAGGAATATGTGGAGGGAAAAAGGCATTTAGTTTAGAAAGGCATCATCTGTCAGTGCAAGTTTTTGGGCTGTAAGGCCTGTTCCTTTGCTTTACTGGTCTTTGTCCTTTGTTCTTTGTTCTTTATAACCCATATCTTGAGACTGTGTATTCCTGGTCTTAGATTCCCTAACCAGGGAAGACATCCTCCCTGCATCTATGTATTGTTAGAATTTCTATTAGGTCCCCTTTCAGCCTTGTAAACTCTATTAAATACAGGCACGGTTGAACAATCTCTCCTCATAGGACACTCCTGCTATCCCTCGGATCAGCCTAGTGAACCTCTGCTGCACTTCCTCTATGACAAGTTTATCCTTTCTGAGACAGAGAGACCAAAATCGTGCGCAATACTCCAAATATGTTATTACCAGGGCACTGCATAACTGCAGTAAGACATCACTACTTCTGAATTCAAATCTGTTTGTGATGTGTACCATTTGTCCTCCAAATTGCTTACTGCACCCTGCCTGTCTACTTTCATTGACTGGTGTACAAGGACATCCAGATCCCTTTGTATATTCACATTTCCTAATATGTCAACAATTAAATAATATTATTTCTTTCTATTTTTTCACCAAAGTGTATAACTTCACATTTAGCCATGTTGTACTGCATCTGCTATGTGCTGGCTCATTCATCTTGAAGCCTCCTTGCATCCTCCTCAAAACTCACAATCTCGCCCAGTTTTATGTTGTCTACAGACTTGGAAATGTTGCACATTCTGGTGATGAATGGGATAAAATGGAAGATGATGCAAAGCAAAGGTAGCATGTGATAGGTGACAGGTTGGTAATCTCATTGAAAACCGGGCTGGAGATAAATCATTCAGGTGAGAAGTGAAAAAAGAAATGTGTGGCAAAGAAAAGACATGATTAGTTTGTTAACTACCATAACAGGGAAAACAAAAGTCTCCTAATACCTTTTGAAATTCGGCTATCTGAAAATTATCTGAAGAGAGGGGCAAAAAAGGCTACTAAAGAGAGCAGGAGAGTGGAACTATCTGTGATTGTCATGAAGATAGCAGACAGTGAGAAAAATGGGCTGAGCAGCCGTCTTTCTATGATTCTGGTGTGAGAATTCATCCTGTAAAGCCACCAAAAGTCTAGTCCATTGAAAGTCAGCAGCATTCAAGCAGCCATATTGTAATCATAGAGATATCAGTGCATAAGAACATGAGGTGAGGTAATGGACTCCCCAGACGGGTACCACAATAATGTACAAGATTCATCACTGATGTTTGAAATACCAGATGATTTGTTTGATACATTTGACTTTTAATATTTGTTCTGTGGTAGCTTTTATTTCAGCACTGAGGTCAATAGTCACTTGTAGTCCATACCAGAGGTTTGGTATGGAGCTGTTGTACGGTAGGAAATTTGGCTGCATTCACTGATACTTAGTTCAGATGAGAAGATCATGGACAATCTGTCCAGAATGGGGTTACATTAGTGGAGGGTGCGTGGAATGTGCTGCCGACGGTGTTAGTAGAGTCAGATACATTAGGGACATTTAAGCAACTCTTGGATAGGCACAAGGATGATAGTGAAATATAGGGTATGCAGGATAGTTTGATCTTAGAGTAGGATAATGGGTCAGCAAAAAAATCATGGGCCGAAGGGCCTGTACTATACTGTACTGTTCTATGTTCTATGTTCTATTAGTTGTCTCTTCCTTGTCCTGCTCCTCTTCCAGATCCCCCATGGCTCCTTACCATTTCCTGGTAATATTTATGTGCAGTGTCCACATAGACTCCCAGAATTAAACTAACAGCAGCAAATGGTCCGACCAGAACTCTTGAAATCAGAACTAAGGCTTTGACTATGTACAGCACCATTCCCTGTGTATTTCTCAGACTTGACAGAGCTGTAGAGTATGCTTCTCCAAACTGTGCAAGAGCCAGAGGAAATCAATCAGCAACTAACATGAGGGTGATAGATATCCATCTGAAATTTGAGAGGCAATTTCTGAGGCCCAGGTTCTGCATGTGTTTTAGACACGTGGAGCAGAAAATGGCAGTGTTGAAATCAAGTCAGCAGATATATGACCTGGCTACTCCATATATTCATGGTATACTTTCCAAATGCCCGTGCAAATATCTTCACCAGAGTGGAATCTTGCAATGGGCTACATTATAATGCTATCCTATAATGCCAAAACTATAGATTCAAATGTTGTTGCCTCAGTTTTATATAGACTGGATTTAAGGAAAATCTATCAGATTTTCAGAACCTAATTCCATGAAAGAACAAAATACAGTGCATTAGAAATTTTCTATGTGCAGTGATGAGTGTAAATGCCAACATTATAATTAAAAATGCTGCCCTGCAAATATTACAGTTCCATATTTGAACTCAGTTCATGTTGAAAATAATACGGAAACACCCATCACTCAGCCTGAAATATTCAGAGCGCACAAGACTGATTGACCACCCATGGATAGGATTATTCGGTTTGAAATCAATTTAAATTTGTTCAGCCACTGAGCGAATATTAATTAAAAAGAGCAATTGTCTCCTGTGGTGATGCTCGTGGTGAGTCAGAGATTCGAGGGATATTGCATTGAATGAATTTGGAAAGAATTTTTCCACATGGAAAAGAAGTCAGGAGGGGTGTGAAATGGGGAGGCAGTTCACTATCAGCCAATTTTGCATTGGTAGCATTTACAACTGCACATCCTACATCTCAGACCCATGTATTTTGCAATCCTGGGTAACAATGAGCTCTCTGGATAAGCTTCTCAAAGAACTGCACTTCTTCATTAAATGCCTCCAAATTGAGTTGCCTGACAACTTGGCTGGATCTCGCACAAAGTGGGATTAGGTTTCTCAAATGCTCCAGTGAGTGCCACTTTCTCGAGGATGTCCTGTGCTGAGTTAAACCCTTGACAGCAGAGCACTGGGTTTCACTGAAGTCAGCATTTGCCATACACCCTGGGCTGCAGTTTACTGGAGAGATGGTAAATTGTGTTGTCGGGAGCATAAAGACGTCTTCCGTTTCTATGGTTCCCATTGCCTCTTGGCTTGCAGGCCTCTGTAGGTATCCTTCCTGTTAACTTAGTACGGCATTCAATCATAGAACATAGAACATAGAACAGCACAGCACAGTACAGGCCCTTTGTCCCACAGTGTTGTGCCCACTTATTATCCTACGAAGATCAATCTACCCTGCATACCCTACATTTTACTATCCTCCACGTGCCTATCCAAGAGTCGCTAAAAGTCTCAAAAGTATCTGACTTTGCTACCACTGCCGGCAGCACATTCCACACGCCCACCACTGTCTGTGTAAAGAACCTACCTCTGACATCTCCCTTGTACCTTCTTCCAATCATAATCAACTACAGGATGGCTTTCCCAGCGGGATAGAGATTCCCGGTTGGGCCTGTGCTGCTGAGGTTTCTTCGGTGCCCACCAATGAGGTGACATTTTTTAACAAAATATGTATCGTCTGTATAGACAAGAGGAGCAGATTTGTCATTCTCTACTCCACAGTCCTACAGATCAACACTCCATCTCTCATCATTCCAGAAGGAAAATCCAGTCAAACTAACAAATGAACTTCTCCAAGGGGGAAAGGACAAATAAAAAGTAATATTATTATTTGTAAATCAACGTACAAGTCATACTGGATCTTAAATTTGAAGTATACAAGATGAATCAGACAGTCATTTGCTGAATTTACTGATTTTCCCACCTGGACTCTTCACACTCCAGCTCATCCTTTGATGTGATTTGATTTACTGCTATCACGTATGCTGAGGTACAGTGAAAAGTGTTGTCTTAAGTACTTTACAGGCAGGTTGTACTATACAAGTGCATCAGCATAACAGACAGACAGCAGGTTATAGTTTTACAGCTGCTGAGAATGTGCAGAGAGGGATAAACATTAACATTAAAGAGGTCCTTTCAAAAGTCGGATAACAGTGGGGAAAAAGCGGTTCTTGAATCGATTCGTATGTATATACAAACTTTTCTATCGCCTGCTCGGTAGTAGAGGGTGGAAGAAAGTATAAGCGGGGTGGGAGGGTCTTCGATTATGTTAGAGATAAAAGGTACTGCAGATGCTGGAGAATCCGAGATAACAAGCATGGGGCTGGATGAACACAGCAGGTCAAGCAGCATCATAGGAGCAGGAAAACTTGACGTTTCGGGCCTAAACCCTTCATCAGAAATGGGGGAGGGGAAGAGGGTTCTGAAATAAATAGGGAGAGAGGGGGAGGCGGATAGAGGATGGATAGAGGAGAGGATAGGTGGAGAGGAGGCAGACAAGTCGATGAGGCGGGGATGGAGCCAGTAAAGGTGAGTGTAGGTAGTGGGGTGGGGAGGAGATAGGTCAGTCCAGGGAGGACGGACAAAGAACTGCACCTCCCAGTCGTGAACCATTTCAACTCCCCCTCCCATTCCTCAGATGACATGTCCATCCTGGGCCTCCTGCAATGCCACAGTGATGCCACCCGAAGGCTGCAGGAACAGCAAGTCATATTCAGCCTGGGAACCCTGCAGCCCAATGGCATCAATGTGGATTTCACAAGCTTCAAAATCTCCCCTCCCGTAACCGCATCCCAAAACCAGCCCAGCTCATCTCCACCTCCCTAACCTGTTTTTCCTCTCACCTCAAGCCACACCCCCATCTCCTATCTACTAACATCATCCCGCCCCCTTGACCTGTCTGTCCTCCCTGGACTGACCTATCTCCTCCCCACCCTACTACCTACACTCACCTTTACTGGCTCCATCCCCGCCTCTTCGACTTGTCTGCCTCCTCTCCACCTATCCGCTCCTCTATCCATCCTCTATCCGCCTCCCCCTCTCTCCCTATTTATTTCAGAACCCTCTTCCCCTCCCCCATTTCTGATGAAGGGTTTAGGCCCAAAACGTCAAGTTTTCCTGTTCCTATGATGCTGCTTGACCTGTGCTGTGTTCATCCAGCCCCATGCTTGTTATCTTCGATTATGTTGGTTGCTTTCCGAAAGCAGCAGAAAGTATGGATGAAGTCAATGGATGGGAGGCTGGTTTGCGTGATGGACTAGGCTGTGATCACGGCTCTCTAATTTCTTTCGGTCTTGGGAACAGCAGTTGCCATACCATGCTGTGATACATCCAGATAGGATATTTTCTATAGTGCATCACAAAAAATTGGTAAGAGTTTTTGTGGACATGCCGAAATTACCTAGCCTTCTGAGGAAGTAGAGATGTTTATGTGCTTTCTTCACTATCGCATGTGGGTGGAATAGGACAGATTGTTGGTGATTGTCACTCCCAAGAACTTGAGCTCTTGACCAACTTCAGCTCAGCTCTGTTGATGCAGACAGGGACATGCTCTCCACTCCACTTCCTAAGGTCAATGATCATCTTCTTCATTTTGTTGATGTTGATGGAGTGTTTGCTGTCTTTCCACCATGGCGTTAAACACTCTATCTCCTTCCTGTACTCCATCTCAACAATGTTTGCGATCTGACCTACAATGGTGATATCGTCAGCAAACTTGTAAATGAAGTTGATACGGAATTTGGCCACACAGCCGTGTGTGTATAAGTGGTGGGTAAGTTATTGGAGGTAATTCTGAAAAATAGGATTTTTATGTATTTGGAGAAGCAAGGTTTGGTGTTGGCATGGTTTTGTGCAAGTAAAATCATGTCTCACAACCTTGATTGACCATAGGCCAGACTAACCACATGGACACCCATCGCTTGTGGCAAGCCTCCAGCAACATTCAAGAAGCTTGAGACTCTCCAGGACAAAGTGGCCTGCTTGTTTGGCACCACATCACAAGCATCCACTCCCTCCACCATCAGTGGTCAGTTGCAGCAGTGTGTATGATCTAGATAGTAGATAGATATACTGCAGAAATTTACCAAAGATCCTCAGACGTCACCTTCCAAACCGACAAGCACTTCTGTCTAGAAGGATAAGGGCAGCAGGTACATGGGAACACCATCGCCTTCAATTTCCTCTTCAAGCCACTCGCCATCCTGATTTGGAAATATATCACTGTTCCTTCACTGTTGCTTGGTCAAAATTCTGGAATTCTCTCTCTAAAGGCTTTGTGGGTGTACCCATGGTAAGTGGGCTCCTGCGGTTCAAGAAGGCAGCTCATCACCACCTTCTCAAGGGCAACTAGGGACAGGCAATAAGTGCTGGCCAGCCTGTGACAATCACAGCCAACAAATGAATTTTAAAAAAAGATATCAATGGCTGTGATGGTGAATGAAGGGGCAGTAGCAGCAGTAGGAAGATCCTCAGTCCCCAAGGTTTCCTTGCACTGGAACTAGATCAGCAACAAAAACAGAAGCTTCTGGAAAAGCTCAGCAGGTCTGGCAGCATCTGTGAAGAAAACATCAGAGTTAACGTTTCCGGTCCAGTGACCCTTCCTCAGAACGGGTCTCAGGAAGGGTCACCGGACTGGAAGTGTTAACTCTGACTTTTTTCTTCACAGATACTGCCAGGCCTGTTGAGCTTTTCCAGCAACTTCTGTTTTTCTTCCTGATTTACAACATCCGCAGTTCTTTCAGTTTTACGGGAAGTAGATCTACTTTCTGTCAAAGACTGATCTGCAACAACATTCCCACATTAAAATATGTCTGCACAAGGTTTCCCTCACACTCACACTCAGAAATATACGCACTCACACACGCATGTACACACACACACACACACACACACACACACACACACACAGATTGGTGACAGGGGACGAGGACAGCACGGTGAGGTCTGGAGGTCCCTAGCTTTGGACCAGCCTGTAGGTTGAGGCACTTTATTTCTCTTTATTAGCCTCTTCAGAGGGTCTGCATGGCGGTGTTCCTGTTCTGACGTCTGACTGATCTTGTGAGACAATATCTGGCTCCCTGCAGGTGGGATCCTATTTAAACTGGTCAACTCTGTAATTTTGATACCGCCAGCCTTCAATATTTCAGGTATACATCCTGGTCTATCAGATTCATGCTACTGGATCAGGACTGTTCAATCGAAGTAATATTTCATGAAATGGACAAAAAGAAACTGTTAGGTAGGAATTGGTCCCAGCCAATTTTCAGCTAATGATAAACAGACAGTTTGTTCTAACCAGGATAAGGTAAAGCAATACCAGGTTGGCCCTATAACAGGTAATTAATACAGCCCATTGCCCATGCAACATCTCAAAACATTTCCTTCAGTTATTTAACTGAATTGAAAACATTTTATTTTTTATCAGACAGGGTTCAATTTTCATTCTTTCCTTGGGAGATAGCATTGCTAAGAGCACAAGCTGTTGAGCGTTGGGAATCACCTCAGCTTTACAACTCAAAGACACCTGCAGTCTAAAGATACAGCGCAGCTTTTACCAAAAAAAATTGAATTAAGTCACTTGTTCTTATTGGATGCTATTACAGACAAAACATTAGCATTGCTCATGGGAGACAGCTGTAAGGTTGACCTGTCACTCATTCTGCCCACGTCCACCCACACACAGTCTCCAGTGGAAGGAACAGCCAGGCCACTTATTGCATGCTCCATTAAACACACCAATACTTTCACTGCCATGCTATCTTGGTGTTCTACTCTGACATTTCTCATCAACAAAATTAAGTGGTTTTACGAGTGAATAAAATAATTCTGAGTGCTGAACAAATGGAATTAACCCATAAAGCTCTGCAGTCATGTGTCAAGCATCAGCAAGCAGGTATGTCCCAGCTTTAATATTATGCAGTCCTTTTTGTTTTAGTCATCTAATTCCTCCTAGAGCAGCATAGGAATAGGGAATGTGAGAATGATACGGCATTACAGATAGTTATTTCCTGACAGTATGTCCATAATTAAGAATATTCTGATCCATAAAATCACTCAAATTGTAAATTGGAATAGAAGTGTATTGTCAGGGTTTGTAGTTGGATTTTTATGTTGGAGGCAGGGCTCAGGAGTTGGGCCATTCCCAACATAATCCCATCTCAAGCCCAACACTATCTTCATTGTCGAATGGCAAGGCAGACTAGAATTTGTTTCATTGATTCTGGAAGTAGATCTGAGACAGAAATAGATACAGATGGTTCCAATACAGGCTGTTTTAACTCCCAGTCATCGGGACTTTAATCCAGTTCAGCAAATGAATATGCAGCATTCTAACCCTCACTTCCTTCATGAGGACTCACTCTACCTCTTATCCACTCAACAACTGATCTGATTACTCCATGCGCTGGCCTATCCCAATAGCCTTTCTTAAGCTTGTTTTTTTCAAAATCTATCTACCTCTGCCTTAAACACTTTCAAAGACTCTGCTTTCTGTGGAAGAGAGTTTCAAAGATTCAAAATCCCCTGTGAGAAAGAAAATTCTCCTTGTCTGTATCTTAAACGGGTAACCACATTTTTTTTAAAAAAGTGAACAAAACTTTAAAAGTTTTAGATTCTCTTGTATGTTGAAACATCATTTCCACACCAGCTCTGTCAAGACCCCTCAGGATCTTATTTGTTTCAAATAAATTAAATCATTCAAAAACTACTTTAAAAACATGTTTTCCAATGAAGAGGTTATAAAACTTTTAAAATCACCATGCTGACAGTCTCCTTGATAGGTTATCAACAACCTCTGCTGAACTGAATCCATTTGGGAGTTAGAAGTCCAGACAAGCATTCTTAATTAGATTCTACTGACTATATAAATAATCCCTTTTAAACGGAACCAAGTACAGTATTTGGAGCTCAGCCAAGCATTCTGTAAAGTGACTCTATTGCATAACAATGTTACAAAGTCTGCAGAAGCAAATATGTAAAAGCCATTGAAGGTAACCAGAAGCTTATCCATCTGTCAAAACTTTGAAGCTGTGAAAGCAATGGCTGAGCCAGAATTAAATGAAAAGTTTAAAGTGCAGAGACATTTTGACAAATCCAAATCTGAACTTTAATAGTGTTTAATGTAGAAGAGCATTTTACTTCATAGAAAATGTACACTAATGCATCTGTAAGTGTTTCACTTTCATAATACCAGTCAATGTAATGGTCAGTTTCCTTTTAAAGAAAAAAAACCCAATCATTAATCATTGTTTTAAAATATACAAAACTTATCATGGGCTATTTTAAATGATCATAATGTTTCTGAGTCTAGAACAGAACAGTCCCATGATGTGAAGCACCTTTGATCTGACATAAATCTCTTTGCCTTCAAAACGTGGCCTGACTCAGGCAGCATGGTGGCTCAGTGGTTAACACGGCTTCCACACACAGTGCCAGGCACCTAGGTTTGACACCAGCCTTGGACAGACTGTCTATGGGAGTTTGCACATTCTCCCTGTGTCTCCTCTGGGTGCTCCAGTTTTCTTCCACAGTCCAAAGATGCAAGGGTTGGGTGGATTGGCTGTGTTAAATTGTCCACAGTGTCCAAGGATATGCAGGCTAGGTGGAAAATGGGAAAATAGGCTAGCGATGGGAAATGCAGGGTTACAGATTTAGGGTAAAGGATGGTTCTGGATGGGATGCACTTCGGAGGCTCGGTGTGGACTCGATGGGCCAAATGGTCTGCTTCCGTACTGTAGGGATTCTATGACTCCATGAAAATTGCAGAGTGTCTGAAAACCCCAGATTCACAGTGGACACTGCAACATTGAGATAATTGCATCCAGGTTCCAAGTGCACAATTATTCTGCACTCTTCAAAGTTGTCTGTAACAAGAAAAGGGAGTGGTATGCCTGGAACTGAAACCTGCCACTACCTTTTATAGCCTGACCGATGCACATCGGACCTGTGTCAGGATGGGAAAATCTAGCTCAAGCATCTTTGATGGTGTCAACATGAGACTCTGTCATTGAAATCCTAGGCTGCATTTATATTGGGCAATGAACACTTTCACCAAAAAGCCAGTAAGAACGATGATTGCATGGCTGCAGGGAATCCAAGAAAAATGTCTCCTCCATGGTAAGCAATGGGTATGTGGAGTACTGACGCAATCACATTCCCAAAGAGGGAAAGAAAGTCTAAGCAGGGTTTGGCAAAAGAATCCTTTCACCAAGTGGTGTGTTTGGCAAATGATATTTAACTCAGACAAGTACACTGATGTACATATGGGCAAGATCATTGTTAAGGACTGAATCAAAGCTTTTGGTGAAAGAAGAGGCTTTCAGCATCGTAGTTCAGAACTTTCTGAAGGATTCACAAATGCAGAGAATCTGTCGAAAATAGGTGCTATGCTTCATTTACAGAGTTACCCATTGCAAAGAAACAAAACACACAAGTTTCCCTTTGTAAAAGATCAAGAAAAGACAAATTCTACATGGTGAACAACTAAAATCTGTGGAAGAGCAAACAAGTTTCAGTTTCCATGTACACACTCACTGAAAGATTGGACAAAAAGCAATTAAAGGTGCAAATGAATAATTGGACTTCATCTCAAGGGGAGCTGATATACAACAGTGAGGATCTTAATTGTATGAAGCCTTGATTAAGCCCCATTTTGAGTAGTGTGTTCAGTTTTAGACACTATACTTTAGAAAGGCTATATTAACCTTACAGGGAGTGCACCACCTATGTTCCCATACGCCTCACCCTCTCTCTGAGCTTGAGAGCCTGGTCCCTAAAACACACCAGCCTTAGCCTACATCCCAACTCCAGGTGAATGACTGCCTCCCAGTCTTGTGGCAACTCCAGCAGAGGCCAACACTCCAGGTGTCAAGCCCAAATTAAAAATACTGAAAATAACTTTAATATTGTAAACTTTACTTTCATATACAGTAGTCAGCTTCCTGGTAATTCTATTACTTTTTAAATATTAAAGGGTTTGAAGATGTGGTGTTCTTGCATATATGAAAAAAGAACTTTAAGAGCCTCCTCAGAACCCATAAATGATATGATTCTCAAGAGACATAATTAGTTGACTAATTTGCATTTTGAGGACAGGCCTGGCTTCTTGCTCAATGTTTTTTTTGAACATGTGAAAAAAAATTTGCAGGCCCATAATTTGTGCTTGAAATGTATTAACCTTTTATGGATCAGTATTGAGCTAACAATGTCGAATTCAAAAGTGAAATTCTAGTCCAATCTCACTGGTTTGACTGTGTCTAAAGCAGCAAATATCATTTTTGCAGCTATTAAGTAGTCACTGTAAAACAACAATTTGTTATGGCTTTTCTCTTGTGCTTATGTCTTGCACAGGTTGAAAACATCCTACGCATTAGTCTGTCTGCTGCAAAGCCTACATCAGTATCATATCATCATAACGTGACACTGACATTTTCAGAGAAGGTTCACATGTCTTTTGATGATTGCCACCCACACTCGGGTATTCTGTACTAGCGATCCACAAAAAAAAAAGCATTGTTCATTTTGGATTGCTTTGACTTACAAAACTCCAAGAGCAGCGATGATAAATGACCCAGGAAAAAAATGCAGCAGCAAGCAGTTGATTACAAAATGAGACTAGCTGTTACGTAGTGCACTTGTAATTCTGGCCACTCAGTATTCATCTTATCAACTGGTCACACACTAGTGGTAAATATTAATACCCTCTGATATACCCTCCTGATCTCATGCTCCCCACCACACCTTCACCTACCAATCCACTCCCAGGGTGTTGTAAAATTTTGGCACTGGTGTAAATTAGAAAATGTATAATGGCACAATGAGATAGAACTGAAAATAACAAGACTATCTTCTAATCATTAAGAAGACCAAACCAATATACTGAAGATGGTATTGCCTATTAATTGACTTGTCAGCACTTAGCTGGCAGACATCTTGGCCCACCTTAGCCTTTATACCAGATTTCATAATTGGAGAATATGGCAACAACTTTATGCCGATGGTCGAGGCAGTGTGTGCAATCATTTTGAGGCAGTCAAGGCAAAGCCTGCAAAGTCTAATATCAGTCAGGCATTAATGAGCCCAGTAGCAGGCTTCCATTTGGAACTAAGACCCCAATTGGGATATCTTGCCCTGGGAGAGCTGCCAGCCAATCAGAGGCCAGCAACTCTTGCACTCAGCATCATTATGGAGGAGGCCGTGAATGTTGCCAGAAGTACACCTTGGATTGTAAATGACCAAAGTGTAAGGCAAGTGATTTGTAGGGTGCACGCGGTTTTCAAGGGTGGGACCTGTGTGGAAATTGGGGTCAGGGACGAACAGAAGCAAGGATGGGGGAGGTGGGCTCTCAGTGGATACTTCTCTGCCCTATGTCCAGTGCCTCAATCCTGACTGCATTTGATAGAGGAACCTCCTGCACCCGCTAGCTGACAAGTTGCTCACACAGGTTTACCTGTCATGAACATCAGATGGCAACAAGCCTATTTGCAGTTGGACTGATCCCAGCAGTAATGACCCTCAGTCACTTAAGAACCTCAATGAGTAGCAGGGGAGGGAGGTTGAACATACACCTTCCCAGGCTGAATGTAATCCCAATGGAGATGCAAATGCATTGGGATTTGGGTAAGCCACTTTATATTTTTGTTTGTGATTCCCATTTACCCCTAATCCTAAGGCTTTGTGAGCTGCCATGCCCTTGTTTTCGATACAGTCTCCTCATATTGCGGCCTGAGTGCTTTTGACATGTGAGAAGTCCCATTCCCCCGCTATGTGTTATAAGCTTGTAGAACTGCATAATATGATCAAGCATGTCAGCCTGGCTTCTTGAAGAGAAAGCATGTATCTCAAATTTACTAGAATTTACTATACTAGAGCAGGGTAGATAAAGGGGAAGCAATGGATCTAATATATTTGGATTTTCTGGAGGCATTTGATGATGGGCCACACATATAGACTACTTAAAAATATATGAGTCTATCGTGTTGGAGGTGGTATAGTTACATAGAGGATTGTCAAACTAACAGAACATAATAAAAATCGAAAGTACTACAGATGTAGTAAATCAGAAACAAAAACAAAGTTGCTGAAAAAGCTAACAGAACACAGTGTTGAGATGGGGGGGTATTTTCAGGATGGCAATCTATAACTAATGATGTGCCACAAGGATTAGTGTTGGGGCTGCATTTATCTAGAATATGTATTAGTGACGTTGATCAGGAAAGTGAATGAATCATCATCAAGTTTGCAAATGTTGTGAAAATAGATGAGAAGGCACAAAGAGTCTGCAGAAGGAAATAGACAGGTTAAGTGAGTGGGCTAAAACTTACCTAATGCAACATAATATAGGAAAATGTGAGGTTATGCACTTTGGCAGTGGAGAAAGACTCCAGAAAGCTACAGAACTGAGGGAATTGGAATTCCCTGCCTATGAATCACAAAAAGCTATTGTCAATATTCAGCAGATAACAGGAAAGCAAATGGAATTATGGTCTTATATCTAAAGGGAATACAATATAAATGTAGGAATGTTTTGCTGAACTATACAAGGAACAAGTCAGACTGCAGCTGGAATATTACAAACAGTTTGGGTGCCTGATCTAAAGAAAGATATATTGGCATTGAAGGCAGTACAGAGAAGGTTCTCTAGGCTGATACCCATCACAGAGGGATTGTCTTATGGAAAGAAATTGAGTAGATTGGGCCCGTACTCATTAGAATATAGAATAATGAAAAGCAAGCTTATTAAACCATACAAGATTCTTAAAGACTTGACAAGGTAGATGTGGAAAGGTTTTTTCACCTTTCATGAAAGTCTAAGAGTAGAAGGCGTAATATTAAAGTAAAGGAATGCCCATTTAAGACATAAATAAGAAGGATTTTCTTCTCTCAAAAGGTAGTGAATCTGTGGAGTTTCAGTTTTTTGTTAAATAGGCATGGATATCCCCACCCTACCTGCCTTTTGTAGGGACCACTCTATCCGTGATTCCCTCATCTGCTGCACACTTCCCAGTAACCCCACCACTCCGGGCACCTTTCCCTGCAACTGCACGTAGTGCTACACCTGCCCCTACGCCTACCCCTCACCTCCATTCAAGGCAAAAAACAAACCTTCGACATCAGACATGGGTGCACCTGCACATCCATCAACTTGGTCTACTATATCTGCTGCTCCCGATGTAGCCTCCTCTACATCGGTGAGACCAAACGGAGACTTTCAGACCATTTTGTAGAACATCAGCGCTCTGCACACGACAAACAATACCTTCCAGTTGCAAAACATTTTAAGTCTCCCTCCCACTCCCTGGGTGACACGTCCATCCTGGGCCTCCTCCAGTGCCACAATGACACCACCTGTAAACTGGAGGAGTAGCACCTCTTATTCCGCCTTTGGAACCTACAGCCCAATGGCCTAAATGTAGATTTTCCCAGTTTCAAAATCTCCCCACCCCTGGCCTCATCCCGTGACCATCTTATCCCCATCTCCTTAACCTCACACAACTTGTCCTCCTTCTCTCCCATCTATCTGCTCCTCCCACCTCACTGACCAATCCTGACCACTGCCTACCTACACTCGCCTATCACCATCTCACCTACCTTCCCCAGCCTCACCCCTCCTCCCTCTATTTTTTTCTGAGCTCCCCCCCAACCCCCCACCATTTCTGGAGAAGGGTCCAGACCCAAAACATCAGTTTTTCTGTTCCTCTGATGTTGCCTGACCTGCTGCGTTCCTCCAGCTCCACACTTGGTTATCAGTGAATCTGTCTTGTTTTAACTTAAGGGGTGTTGAGGTTGGGTTGTTAAGTATTTTCAAGGCTGAATTAAGCAGATTTTTAATAAGCAGGGAAATCAAGGGTTATGGGGAAAAGGCAGAAAGGTAGAGTTAAAGATTATCAGTTCAGCCATGATCTCATTGAATAGCTAAGCATATTCAATGAGCTGAATGGCCTACTGCTGCTCCAATATCTTATCGTCTTATGTCTGAAATCCACCTTTCTTTTTTGAATTGTCCCCTTTCATTATCATCCTTCACCAAGTGATCTGGTCCAATTTATGTCAACCCAAGACTTGAGCTTGCCACTTTCCCCAGGACAGCATGGACTGACTGACCCCTAACAATTATTGCCCAAACTCCCAGAACTCACCAGGGCCCACCACCCGGACTGCAAGGACACTGATCCCCATGCTCTGATAGGAGGAAACCAGACAGATTGTGGCCAAACCCCTTCATCCGAGGTGGATGAGCCCCTTGACTAACAGTGGCAGCACCCCCTGACAGACTATAGTCCCCTTTCACTCTAAGAAAAGGTCTCATTTGACTTACCCACATGGCCATTTGCTTGAAGCGCATGCAGTGTGTTTGCTGCAAAAGCAGCTGGGGTATGTTGCAAGCGTGACATTGACATTGTACAAGAACATGTCCACCCCCTGACTGTTCAGTGCTCTAAACTGTAACAAACTGCCTACCTCTCCCTCGGTGAATCGTCAAGCCACAGAGGCTCAGCCTGTAAGTTACTTCTGTAGAGCTTATGTATCGAAAAGCAATGCAAGCCACAATGGAAACACAAAGTGAGTAAGCTTTAATAAAGTTCACTGAAAGCCATAAGAGGTATCCAATATTTATGCAGGAGATGCAAGTGTGTCCTAGCAGCCAAAATGACTTGGAAGAACCATGTAAGGTGTAAATGCCCCTGACAAAGTGAGATCCTGAAGGGCTGAAGTGGTGTATGTGTTGGTCTGAAAGCAGTGGTTATAATTGCTGGCTGTTATCATGCACTCCAGATGGTGCAGCATTAGGCAACCATGACTGAAAGTATGGCTGCACTGAATGGCAACAGATTTTCAAATTCTAATCCTTGTCTTGAAATTCCTCCATGGGCTTGCCCCTACTTACCTTTCTCATCTCATCCAGTCTACAAACCTCTGAGATCTTTGTACTCCAAAATTGTTCTACATTTCCAACTTTAATTGCTCCACAATTAGCAGCAGCAATGGCTTCAATCGTGAAGGTTCTGAACTCTGAAATTCCCTCACAAAACCAGTCTACTTTCCCTCCACCTTTAAGACAAGTTTTCTAATCTACCTATCTGCACATCCCTGGATATGGCTTGGTGTCAAGTTTTGTTTCATTCTTGTGAAGAACGACAAGATGATTTGAATCTGGCTAAAGTGTTGTATAAATGCACGTATCATTATACATTTTACTTTGGCCGAATCTAATTCCTTTCTACATGAATGACTGAATGCCACTGCTTTTTATGATCAATAGATAGAATTTACAACTGTTTAAGTGGGGCCTGAAATGATATTAAAGAGCATAGTAGATGTACAATATCCTATATAAGATTGGAGTGTTAATAGTGTAAAGGGAAGAAAGGTTAAATATTTTGAATGTACGTTGAGGAGATGTTTTTGATCAGTATGTTCCTGGTCCAATGAGGGAAGAGGTATTGCTGGTTCTGGTACCAGGGCATGCGTTGGGTTAAGTTGTTTAAAGCCCATAACCACACAATAAGGACATGTTTCTGCTTTCTCATTTATTCACTAGAAGCATAAAGTGAATGTGAGCTAACTAAGACAAACAATTTTACAACATTTGGAAAATCAACAGAGCAGAGCCCCTCTGCATCCTTTTGGAGAGGGTACAGTGTGTGATTTGTGAACAGTGGAGATCCAGGTGAACATAATAAGGTAAGAGAATGGAAGTACATGTCTCAGTCAAAAAAAAAGCAGCTTTCTATTGCTGACAGATTTTGAAACACCTACACAACAACTGTGTGCATGGCACATTTGTCATAACTGTAAAAAATTGAAAAATTCTGTTCAATTTCTGATGTTTTCTCCCAACATGTACAGCCAGTTGGCTCGTATTATAAAACGAAAATACTACAATGTGAGAAACACATAATACAAAGTACTGAAAATGTGTAACACCTGTGAAGGAATAAGACTATTTAGGAAGAGTGGATACACAGTGACGATCGGAAACAGGGTGAAGGGGTAATACCCAGTATACCTTCTATCATTCAACAGGCTCATTTTCAGATCAACTGATAACGTACATCAGGCAATATCAGCTTGGTCACTCCTTAAATACCTACAATAACTGCAATAGACTAAAAAACAGAAAAAAATGTTTAATGAATGACAAAGCTAACATCCTGAACTTTACACAATCATCACATTTTCTGACTGTACACAAAATCCATGACCGATAAAGAGTATTTGCTTATGGCAATTTCTATGCAGAATTTCAAATGTTCACTCATCTTGTAAAGTGTAAAGTTCTATGGGTCATAAATGAACAAGTCAAATTAATCTAAATAGCTGAAGATGATTTTGTGTACAATTTAAACCAGATTCAGGTATATAACCAAGAAATATACCTCTTTATGAGTTGGCACGAACTTTATACAAGGTTCAGAAAAGCCTGAAACTTGAGGTAAATGGCAGGAAATTGCATAATGCAAATGGAAGACAATCCCTTCTATATGAAGAAATAATTTATTGCAAGGCTTACTGTGATATGTCTCCTTAAAACTACTTAAAATAAAAACAGGTGAGCACAATGCTTAGGACAACCTGCAGTCCTTTAACAGTTGTTACCATTGACTAAACCACACACTTACTGCTCCATGTTTTTTTACTGGTGCAGCTAGATTATATCTTCAAGCAATCAGCACTGGTACCAAGTCACGTGATCATGTAATGCTAACTGCTACCAACATGGTGATGAATTTCTGCTGTCACCTCCTTTTATAGCTGAATCTCCAAGTGTACTTGGTCTAAAATGGAAGGCGAGAAGCACTAGGTGGTAAATTGAAAAGGGGCTCTTCTCTCAAGCAAGATTTAGTTAATTGCATGATAGAAATGTACTACAAATCATATCAGTAAGAGAGTTATTCTACATAGACTATGAGATGACCTAAGAAAACAGGTTGCCCCTTGTGCATGACAGACCTCAGCTTCATCAGATGCTATAAGCAGAAAGGACCTGATTAATACCCAGTTCAAAAAGATGGGAGCATTTCTCTGGTAATCTATAGAGGCAATTCATGAAATTATTTATGGATTCCTGTGGACACTGAATTCTTCTGTCAAATTTTTTTTTAGAAATTTACTTGTTCTCAGATAAAAGTAATTGCCAAAAACGTTTAGAATTTCAACTAAGGTAGCTATGACTTGTTTTATACTTTGCTGAGTTTACACTATCAGTTATACAACCAATTTAATACCAAGTTTATCTGTTAAACTTCAGTTTTAGTGTCCAGTCTGAACCGATTCCACATCTTAAGAACTGTTTTCTCCAAGATGCCCAATTCTAGTTTTTAGTATTCTAGTTGGCCTATCTCTGAATCTAGAAATATTATCTCTCCTGCTATTCCTTCCTTTTGTGATTATATATTCTTCTTAGTTTAAATCTTTTTAATTCTGAAGTGCCTCAATTCTGCTTTACTCTTTCTACTTAAAAAAAGAACCTGCAGTAAATCAATGCTATTTTATTCTCTTTGCCTGGAGGGAATTAAATCTGGTTTTCTAGAAATGTTGCTTTGTTTTCATTGTCTTTAACGTTTTCAACTGTGCAGTGTAGCATTACCTCTTCCCTGAACTGTTTACTGGAGGCTTTCCTATCCTTTCGCAGCCAAATTAAAGGTTTATCTGCATTCTCCAGCTAAAATGGATGTTTTATGCATTTTTTCAAGCAATACAGATTATTTTCTGCCTTTCACATCTTAGTAAACAATTCCCACCCTCCATAATAGTTTCACCTAATAAATCTTGCAGCACCCTTAATGGTGAATCCTGTTTCCTGAAGACATTTCCCCAGATGATTCCTGTTGTCTGTAGTGATCCTAAAAATGTTTTTTGCCTTAAAATTTTAGTAAACAATCTTATTCATTTTAATAGCTTTTCTAAATTAATCCAGGTTTCTGTAACCTTTCTAAATTCTTTTTGACTTCACTGAGGCTTCACTTTACTACAGCTTCAGTCAACACTGTATTTACTTCTTTTGTTAGACTGTCTGCTTAGGTTTCTAAATCGCAGCATTATTGATTTAATTCTGGCTTCATGATGTTCCTGGTGCTGTGACTTCAGTTCAAATTACTTCCGTGGTCCTTGATTTCCCTTACTCTAGCTGTGCCTCTTTGTACCCACTTGCTATGGCAGCAAAGCTTACTCTGAACTATGCACTTCATTTTGGCTTCGTGCTATTTCAGTTTGTAACTGCACTGTTTATTTTTTAAATGTTTTTCCCTTACCTGCCAGGAATTTCAACTTTACTCACAGAACTGTTCGATCCCTGTAAACTCTAATCAGGACTACTTCCATAGGCCATTGACAACCGATGTAGTCTGTAGCCCCTGGGTGTGATATTAAGTTAAAGTTTGCAGGGTTAGCTGAAATGAAGTTCACTAAACTAAATGAAATGAGGAGAAGTGAATCATATGAAGTCTAGAGATAACCGAATGATTAGAAAGCTCACTGGTTTTAATGTGTTTCTGTGTTTTGCTGAAAGAATGTGTGTGTATTTATAATGAGATGAACTAATAGTCTGGAAAAGCTAAAGCCTTGTTTAAAACAGACATAAGGAACCAGATGTGATAATGTGGACTATTTATCAGCTAGATTTATGTATGTCATAGAAATGTGCTATGTAAATATCATTTGGTTTATTGTATGACATAAAGATGGCAAATTAATCATATTAGTCATGGTAGAATACACATTTGTAATGTTTGCCAGTCATCAAGCTGTTCATTTGTTGGAGATTGAATGATGAAAATTTTGAATTTACAGCTGTTTTGTATCGGAAAAAACACAAAGAATGCTTGCCTCAGATCATAATCAGCTCAGAAGGAGGTTGTCTGACCAATGGCTGGAGGCTGGAATGAAGCAAACTAATCACCCGTTTTGGTTGATTTTATTCACGGTTGCAGACCGGGAACTGTGAAGGAGCGCAGGGGTTTAGAATGTTCATGTACATAAATCACTGTGTAATTAAAATATGAGGGCATATTAACATAATAATGGGATTTAAGATGCATACAATCTGTCACCTTTGCAGGGAATCCAGAACAATAGAGTATACAGGAGTGAAATCAGAATGTACTTGTTTGCAAAAAGGCAAGTAAAATTTTGGAACACACTCACACTAGAGATCGTAAATGATAGGCTGATTGAAATTTCCAATACTGGAATATTGATATCAGTTGATTTTTGTTAGACACTAACATCAAGGAAATGGAACAAAGATGAGTAAATAGAGTTATGATACAGATCAGCCAAGGTTTAATTATAGGGAGAATAAACTTAAAGGGCTAAATAGCCTCTCCTATACGTCTAATTTTCTAACTCACACTGTGATCACTGCAACATTGAAAAGGTTCTTCCTAAGAACTGGGACAATTATATTCTAAAGAGCTGATCTCAAATGTGCCATTATGAAAAGAATACATGTTAATGTATGTAGTTAACCGTGCATAGTGAAGCAAGGAGATGATAAATCTGAAAGCTATCTTGTGGCATGGGAAGAATCTCTTAAGCATGCTTGGATTCGACTAAGAAAAATGTAAAACATAGTATGTATTACTTTGACAAGAAGATTCTCAGTTGTTAAAAAGAATTCAGAAAATGTGCATCTGAAGTAACATATTTCTTTTATTTGCCTTCCCTTAGCTCAACTTTCTCATTGCAAGTATATTCTTTCTTTGTCCTGAACTATTTAGTAATTTCCCATTGCAAAAGTAGTTAGAATTAGTTTATGTTTCAAAAGGCAATCTCAAACTTCCTTCCTTCTATCATGAACAATTCAGCCAGAGGAGATAAAATTATTGGTGGTGGGAGTGGTGGACACTTTGTCAATTTTCCACATCACCCTTGACAGCCACACCTCATCCCTACTGCCAAAGCCACACAACCCTAAATTGCTCCCTTACTCAATGTTAATTTTCCCTATAATTCTGGCAGCTCAGGGCGGCTGTGTCCAATGTCATATATGAGCGCTGTATCTAAATTCGCAACATGCAGTAACATAGTAGTTCCTGGTCCTGAGTCATTTGGGTCCTAGTGTTATCATTTGAGGTCCAGAACATTAACTCTGTCTTCATGCTTTGAGTTGTAAATGAATTGTTGGCTTGAGAATCAGGCACTTTATTTATGAGAGGTAATAGGTACTGCAGATGCTGGAGAATCCGAGATAACAAGGTGTGGAGCTGGATGAACACAGCAGGCCAAGCAGCATCATAGGAGCAGGAAAGCTTGACGTTTCGGGCCTAGACCCTTCCTTTATTTATGACATTCATTGACTTCTCCTTGATGCTCTGTCAACACTTACTCCAATGTGAGAGCAAAAACTTGTGGCCAGCAATGAGCTATGCAAATCCCTGTCTGATGCTTGTCTTATCCTGAACTCCCAGAAAATAGCATAACATTACAGGATGTGAACAGTCCTGTGCCAGCCATGAATTTGGAAGAATCGTCTAATTTCACTACCTAAGACATATTCAAAGTTCTAACAGTTTATGATTCATAGGATGATTTCTAAAATTCTGCTAACAGAGGAACTATTTTTACTGGTGAGCTTGTTGATTAGCTACGGACATAAATGTAAAATGATCAGGAAATAAAAAGAGCTGAAGAGACACTTTGAGTTCTTTTGATTTGGTGTGTACTGTCTAAGAGGTTAATGGAAGTAGTCATAGAAACAAGGAGAATACGAGCAGGAATAGACCATTCAGATTATCAACCTTGCTCCATCATTCAATTTAATCATGGCTGATCCACAGTATGATGTCATACTTCCACCTCTCCCTCATCGTAGTCTTGATGCATTTAGTACTCTTATCTATATTTATTTCTTAAACTTGCTCAATAACTTGGTCTCCATAGCATTCTGTGGTACAGAAGTCCAAAGTTTTGCCCACTCTGAGTACAGAAATTCTCCTCCCTGTCTGAAATGGCCTAGACACTCCAGCAAACAGAAACATTATCCTTGCATGCAGTCTGTCTAGCTCTGTCAAAATGTTATACTTTTCAATACTATCTCTTCTCATATTTTCAAAAGAGAGTTGCACGAAGGTTTGATGAGGATCAATTTGCAGATCTGTGGAAGAGTGAGGGAGTGGAACAAATTGACCAGCTCTTTTGAAGAGCTTGCGCGAGCATAATGGGCTGAATGACCTAGTTCATTGTAATGTGATTCTATCTTGCCATACCTGTGCATCACACCAATTAGCTAAATGGAGCATTGGCCCCACAATGCCTCAGAATAAGATAAAATCGTCATTTAAATTGCTCCATAGCCTTATCCCTCTTTATTTTTCTGTAGTCTTTCAACCCTCTTCCCCAAATTGATTATTCAGACTTTAACCTCTTCTACAAATTCTCCTTCACCCCTTCATTGGTAAGGCCCCTTCTGGAAATCTCTCTGAAATCCTCCTTTGGATTCTACTTAAAATTTACCTCTTTTTCCAATATTTTGACTGGATGTTTGTATCCTTGATTGCACTTTCTGACATTTGTGTGACATTTCTCTGCTTTCTGATTAAATGTAGATTGTTTTTCTGGTTAAAAGGAACCATAGGCTAAAATCACTTGAGAGTACCTCTTGTAGAGGACTGTTTATGACAATTATTGACCAACCTGTCTTGAACACAAGATTACATGGCACAGATATCGAAAGTACACAAAACAGTAATCCTGCCACACAGCAATATAACATCAGAGGCATACTGCACACAACAAATATAAAGGGCATATTTAAGAGTTGATGCTGTGCATCGAAATTACAGAATCTGATTGCAACTATCAACTGCATTATAAATTTGGAAGTACAGTACTTATCGTCTATGCAGTTGTGAAACGCGTCCCTGCCTCACTCCCAATTTATCATCCATCAATATCTGTTTAGTAAGCATCTGCCTGGGTTCTCCTACTTTAGTTCAGGTGCCTAAGTATCTTATCATTGCAGCTCACAGTGATAATCTGTATTATTGATTTGGATGTTTCATTAATATTGTCCCTTAAATGTCTCCTTGTATAATCTAATCTATTTTCTATCCATGTAATTGTCAACTGCTGGTTTGTTCCTGAAGGCTTCCCTTCATAGGCACTTTTCATTTAGTTCTTTCTGCTTACCCAATTACTTCAAGAGATAACAGCATCTCAAGAATTTAACTTAATTGCTCTTTACATTATGAATAATTGAATAGCTAGGTCTAATCACTTGGAACTATCTAGATGCTATAAATGGTTTCATTAAAAATAGACTATTGTATTAACCTACTGCATCCTTTATGAAAGAGATTGCTTTCTATGAGCATCAACTTCTTTTTTTTTAAGTCTGCTTTGTAATACACCATAAATATGTAGAGGTATTTTTGTTAGACTGTTGAAGTGAAGTTATTGTGATTGCATTTTCAGAGAGGGTCAAGTCTAGTTTGTTCATCAAAGTGTTCTAGTTATTCTATAGTGAAAGTAATCATGCAAGTCCTTTAGGAAACCAGGCAGCACTTGTCAATGGGTATAACCTGAAAGTATATGTCTTCTAAATGGACACTGCAAAAAAGGAAGTCACAAAGCCAATTTCTAAGCATTCGCTGCACACTTCATTATTCTGTATCTACAAAACTAGGAAGCTGGATGGTTGTCTCTGTTTTTATATAAACAGGCAGTTTATTCCTGTCACCTTTCATGGCATCTAGTGGTAACATTTTGATCCCTTAAAAAGAGTCATGCAAATCGCGTGCCTTGATCAAATCAGGCCCGGAAGTGTCATGTTTTGCAAAGTGACCTAATGTCAGAAGAGACAACTTTAGATAAGCCCAGGGGACCTGGGTTTTTGGGCGAATTACACCTAACTTCATACTTAAGGTTTCATTCAGCTGAGTGATTACTAATTCTATAGTAAAAGCTGATCTAAACAGGGAGCAATAATCTGTGACAGAATAACATGAGCCATATAAGAGGGTCCTAGTTTCTGTGCATTGATTTAACAATGTTGAACTATTTACTTTGTTGGTGCATTCCTTGTCTTTATTTTCAGTAAGCTTGAGCTATGTAAGTTGAGGTGAAGTCCCCATGTACCTAGCGCCCTATCACATGGCACCCTAACACCTTAACCAACTACCACCCTCACCCCACATTTCCTTCACTTACTTACCCTTTCACAGCATCTATCAGTATCTAGCTGAGAAACATAGAAACATGGAAACTAGAACAAGGTGAGGTCATTCAGCCCTTTGATTTGCTCTATCATTCACAATGAACATGGCTGATCCTCTATCCCAATGCCATCTTCCTCCTGTTTTTCTATATCTTTTGGTGCCTTTAATATCTAAAAATTTATCAATCTCTTGCTTGAACGTACGCATATGCAATTAACTTCCTGAGGAAGTGGTGAATGTGGACACAGTTACAATGTTTAAAAAACACTTAGTTAGGTACACGAATAGGAAAGGTTTGGAGAGATATGAGCCAGGATCAGGCAGGTAGGACTAGTTTAGTTTGGGATTATGTTCGGCGTTGACCGATTGGACTGAAGGATCTGTTTATATGCGGTATGACTCTATGACTTCTTGTCTTTTTAGCATTTAGTTAAAGTCTTGATGAATCATCAGGATGTTCACTCAGTGAGCAGATACCTGGTTCTATATTGCCAGGCAGTTAATGGGGAGAAATTTTAATTCGCAAAAATGGTTGGGTTGAGGACAGCTGGGAGGTTAATATTTTAGATTTTTGTGTTGGTTGTTCATGTGACCTAGCTCTACTGCATGCAAGTTGAATGGAGATAGGTTCAGATGTCAATGGGGAACCTATTATTTGAATTCAGAAATGTAATCATTGTATGCAAGCTATTGGTGCAATTAAGATCATTAGGTTATATTAATGAGATTTTTGTAACTTGAATTTAAATCTGCTCTAAATTTGACATACTTTCCTGGGTTAGGGAACTGATTAGGGAGACTAATTTGAACCGCAGTTCAGTTGGATTTTTAAACTTCTCGGTGTTCTTTCGAGGAAAAAGAAATCATTTATTGCAGCTGCTATCTCTGAGATTTCTGTTAAACATTGAGCATAATGCTGTTGTTTAGCGACAGCTTTTTTACTCCATTGGAGACTTCCTAACTGGCTGTCAGGAATGGTAACAAAACAGCTATGTTATTGGACTGATAATCGAAAGGTTTGAAAGATTACTGTGAGAGGTATTAGTTCAAATCTGACTGTTACACCTGAGGAATTTAGTTTTCATTAAATAAAACTATCAACATCTGGAATTTAAATCCAGTATTAGTAATGATTAACTGATATCCTTTAGAGGAGGAAATTTGCTGTCTCTATTCACTCTAGCCTCCATGTGACTCCAGAACCACAGTGATGTGGTTGATTCTTGACTGCCTTCTGAAATGGCGTAGCAAGATATTCAGCTCTACCATAAAACAAAGGAATGCAGATGCTGGAAATATGAAACAAAAGCAAAAATTGCTGGGGAATCTCAGCAGGTCTATGGAGAGAAAGCAGAGTTAACATTTAAGTCTTGTGATTTTTCTTCAGAACTAGTAGTAGCTAAGTAAAGGTGATATAGAAAGGTCATAATGGAGGCAATGAGCAGTTGAAATGGGTTGGCTGTGCAGGAAATAAATGAGAAATTAGAGAGCCCATAATCACTTGTCTAGCTTCTTCATATTAAAATCAAATTGTTGTTTGAATGCTAGATGCATCCAATGTTGCATTTTTTCTGATAGAATGCAAGAAAGGAGAATTCCTGTAGATTTATAATGAAAATACATTAAAGGTTGCAAACATGAGATTGTAATATACAGATTTATTTTGTCAAAATGAAAGTAAAATGAACAAAATAAATGCTTTGTTAATGGGAAGTGGCAGTATGATTTTGCTGGCTGTTAAATCGTACTATTGGAATTAATTGAGAGGTAAAGCACATATTGAAACATATTGAACACATACTTATTAAAATGATCATATATTAAACAAGTATTTCAAAAGCAATAATAAAACTGGCGTAGATAAAGTACAGAACTGAAGCTTTTAAAATATTTTATAGTTTTTTATATATTTTTGTTCAAGCAGCTATAATTTATTAAGAGTATGCATACAGGTGTTTGGTAAAATATTATGCAGTTGACATTTGTTATTGTAATACATAAAATGTATTGATTAGCACCAATTGCACAGCACCTAGATTATTACATCCGGAGGATGAAATTGTCCTTTCATCTGTTCAATGATCAATGTGATAGAAATCTGCAGAGAGAGGGATATGTGATGAACGTGTAGGGTGATCCTGCTGGTGGAGGCAGACAACAAGATCTCATTCTTATGCATCGTGCTGTGTGAACCATTGTGTTACAGGCAAATTCTTCACTCACTGTCAGCAGTAAGGAGCTGGCCTGATAATGTGTACCCCATCTTCATCCTTCTCCTTGTCTATTCCCTCTTACTTACATGCATGGAAAGCATTGGTATTTCAATCATTGTGAATGGTGCAGAATCCTTTGCAAACGTCAGTGAACACCTCAGCTTTGAATTGTAAGATGGCAGCAAGGCCACTGATGAAGCAACAGAACATGTTTGGGCTGCGGACATGACTCTGAAGAACTCCCCAAGTGATGTCCCAGAACTGAGCTAATTGACTGTTCTTTACTTTGGGAATGACAGCTACTCAGGGTCAGTTTTCCTCCTGATTCCCACTGACTGCAGCTTTGATAGTGATTCTCAATGTCATATTCAGTTAAATGTTGTCTTGATGTCAAGGGCATTCATTATCACTATAACTCGAGAATTCAACTCTTTTGTAAGTATGTGAACCACATTTCCATCATCTCTTAATGTGCCATCCAATGTTACCTGAATGAACTCACGAAGATTCAGAATACAGCATAACTTACTGAAATTCAAATTTCACCACCTCCTACGGTGGGATTTGAACCCTTGTCCCCAGAACGTTGACCTGTATTTGCAAATTTCTAGTCGAGTGTCAATTATAAGCAGCCCCATGGTGTACAGTGTCACTAAGTGCACACATTTCACTTAATGTGAACCAAATAGTAACTCTGAGGTGTACCATAACTGAAGGAATTCTGGTCCCTCAACAGTCAACTGATGTCTGCCCATGTGTAATATTTCTTGCAGGTCTGTGTCAGTCATTCCCTCAACAATCATGATGCTTTCATTCTGTGGCAGTATAGTGTGCCATGTGTTTTTGTACCACCACAAGAATCTCAATGGTAGCCATTGGCCACATGGCTTCTCCACTGATGACATGACTGATTGTCCAGTGTGCAATCTACAAACTCACGAGCAGCTTGCATACAGTAAATGCCATGGTGTCATAAGATCAGAGAAAATTACATACTAAAACAAAGCATCCACCATCTAGAACAACTCCAGTGGTGCGCTGCAATACGCAACTGAGTTAGAAACAAGATTTTATTCAAGACAGGTCTGCTGCATTTTGCTCAACATTGCCATCAAGAGGACAAAGCCTTTGTCACCAGTTGTATGGTGAGTCATTGAGGAAGAGAGAGACGATCAGGAGAGGGGCAACCAGGAAGGATGGAAGTAAACGATTTCTGGCCATAGCATCTCATCCAACTCCACCATCAACAATAGAAGCAACCCAGAAGGGGAAAAAAGGCCGTAAAATCCGTGAATGACTTGTTCCAGTCTTGCTTATATTCAAAATGGAGCTCCTGTGTGATCTGAATATTGATCTCCTAGCATTACTGTTCTTTTTTACTGTTTTTATTTCCTCTGCAAAAGTTGTCCATTGATCAATAATTGCACACCTTACTTTCCCTCTGTTACTCTCAAAAATGCCCCCATGATGGCAAAATATAAATCTACACAGAACAAACATTCCAAACCAAACTTCTAAATTTGAGAAGAGATAAAAGGTACTGCAGATGCTGGAGAATCCGAGATAACAAGGCGTGGGGCTGGATAAACACAGCAGGCCAAGCAGCATCATAGGAGCAGGAAAGCTTGACGTTTCGGGCCTAGACCCTTCATCAGAAAGCACCTATGCCAGCGCCAAAGTCCATGACTTCCACTATCCAGGCTGCCATGCACATGGGATCATTGACACCTGCAAATTTTATTCTGACTTTGAACTTTATTGTCAGTTTTTCACTGATGTGGGTCAAAACCTTGGAATTTCCTTCTGAATAGCTTTGTGGGAAAAAAATCATTTTTCTGATGAAGGGTCTAGGCCCAAAACGTCAAGCTTTCCTGCTCCTATGATGCTGCTTGGCCAGCCCTATTCTAAATTTGAGAATGTCATATTGCAAACTAATGCCAACTAATCACCCTGTGGGCCCCATTAGTGACTGCTGTGAGTGTACCTTTGTTGGTCCTGCCAGTCCAATGTAATTCTATTCCAGTAGCTGTAGCAGGGCAAGTAAGTAGACTACTGATGCCCTTGAGTGGGTGTCCTTTTGCAGTTATGGGTTTACTTTTGCCTGTCAAGAGCCTGAAAGTAAACTTCAACAATGGAGAGTGGATAGTTTCTGTTTGTGCTAAAGTAAATATTTTATTTTATTTATTCATGGGATGTAGGTGTCACTAGCAAGGATAGAACTTGTCCATCCTTAATTGTCCTCGAGATAGTGTTGGTGAGCTGCCTTGTAGAACCACGCATTGCATGTGCTATACGTACACCCACAAAGCTATTCAGAAGGAAATTCCAGGGTTTTGACCCACAAAGTGGAAAACTGGCAATAAAGTTCAAAGTCAGAATAAAATTTGCAGGTGTCAATGATCCCATGTGCCTGGCAGCCTGGATAGTGGAAATAATGGACTTTGGCGCTGGCATAGGTGCTTTGGTAAGTTGCTGCAATGTATCTTGTAGATGGTACATGCAACTATCATTATGATGGGGTCGGGAGGAATGAATGTTTGAAGAAGTGAATTGGGTGTTATTCAAGAGGGCAGTCATAGCTGACATGAAGCACCTTGAGTATTCTTGGAACTGCACTCAGCCAGGCAAGAGGAGCATCACGCCCCTGATTTGTGATTTTGACATCTTTCTGGAGGTCAAGGAGAAGAAGGAGAAAAAGAACAAAGATGATGGAGGACCTGGCCAGAAAGCCATGGGACCAGAAGCAAGCCAATTTCAGCAAACTATTCTGAGAATGTCTGCATGGGTAGCAGCCAGTGGAAATGAGGCCTGTTCTATTTTAATTCTCCTGCAATCCTGGTGAGGCTGCTTTGAGTGTCTGAGTGAATTGAAAGCAATATTGAAAGCAATTCAATGTTACTTTCATGATATTTTATTCTTCAAAGTTGATTTAGTAGCTTATTCAAGTCTTCCTATCACATCTCATTTTCTTTCTTTCTACAACATATTTTATTTTGCGTATTTTGGGGAAAGTGAGCATTTTCCGGGGCTGAGCATTGGGAGGGGTAGAGGGCTGTAGCTGAAGATAGTAGATGCTATCATACCAGAGTGGCATGAAAACCAAGTTGCTTCCCTTAGAACTGCAGTCCTGAGCAACCTCTACACATACTTTATCGCCACCCTATTCCACTTTTGCACGGAAGGCTGCAGCAGTCCAGCACATTGGAAAGTCAGCACTCTTTCTGGCATGTAACATGTGTGGGCATGTCAGGAATTTTTCAGGATCATGGTGTGCATCAGCAGCCTTATATTGGGATTCTCAGGTCAATATCTCCTTATGTAGCTCAATGTGATACTTTGATTTATTATGCCCTAGTGAAGCAAGTTGGTATGTTTCACGACATTCAAGTGCTATATAAATATATATTGTCATTGTTGCGAATAGGAGGAGGAACAAAAGTGCCCCTTTAGGCCCCACAAAGAGATTTTAAACTAGACTCAACACCCGTCCACACACTCAGCTGAAGTTAGTGAAGTGCTGTCCAATTTTCTGGAAGCAGTTCCTCTCTGGGGATATGTGATATGTTCAGGAAGTCAGCCTGCAATCGCTACGGTTTCAGACAGTTATTTGCTAGGAAACAAACTGAAACCAACGAGGCCCTCCTTGAATCCCCCTCAAGCGATTATACAGAAGAGAAACAGAGTTCTAATTGGATCTTAAGATTGAGATGCCACTAACACAGGGATGGCTACATATGTGTTAGGCCAGTGAACAGCGCTTTTAAAAGTAAAGTTAACAGCACAAATTATGTAACCAAACCATTAAATCCAATCTTATTCAGAAACTTGAACCTGGGCAATGCAAATCACCTGTTGGTAATTTCTAAACAAAAGCCCATATCAATGAGGATGAACACTAGTCTCAGGGAGCAATTCTGATTCATTGATATTTGATCAGTTCAAGCTCATATTTCTTGTATGATGCAAAAATTCTTTATTGCATGAAATACAAACCGAGTTTAATAGAACAGCAACACTAGCCACTGGTGCTGACTTTGCCCGTTTTCAGTTAAAGTATTTTGGCGAGTGAGATTCACAACTCACGGTGGCTCACATCGAATTGTCTCCCATAATTTTTTTTGGAAGCCAGGAGCAGGCCGCCCTCCTCTTGTGCTCAAACGTTATCGTCAAGGACATAGCCGATAGGCAAGGAAAGCTTGTTTCCCCTGAAAGTTCATTCCACCTCAGGTCAGTGTGGTTCCCTGGTTGAACAGGACATCCAACAGTCCAGGAATAATGTCAAAGATCTCCTGCGCTCAGCAAGGGTAAGTGGCACCACTTTCTCTCTGTTACCTCACACTCACAGGGACAACTCTCACTCTAATTCATGGCAATCACTGGGGCAAGTGTGTAGCTGTAGAAGGAACCATATGGCGTGAGCTTTTAGGAACAAAGGGACAGATTCATTTGCAATCATCAGTCTTGTGAAATTATAGTATTTGCCTTGGTGGTCAAATGCAAATGACACAATGCCTGTGGCTCAGGAAGCCCATTTTCTGTGTCTCCCATGATGCAAATGAAGATGGGGGGCACAATTTGCAGGTTGCTGTTTCCTCTGACATCACTTTTTGGTCATCTGATCTCTCTGTTCCACCTCATCTCTTCCAGATAGTCACGTCTAGACATTGCAGCCATCACTTTCAGGTGATCTGAAAGGTGTGGATGTCCAGAAGGTCATGACCCAGCGGACAAATCACTGGACAGAAGGTCTTTGGAAATATGCCCACCATCCCTCTGATGAATTTGGCTGACAGTGCGATTGTTAGCATGGTGATGAGACATGAGTGTGCTGGTGGAAGTAGCATACTGAGTCAGTGAGCTGGTCCTGCCATTGTGGTCCTGAGATAGTGAAGGTGAAAACTTTTCAGGCCTTTCTCCTGCCTCGCACACATTGTTCAGGGCTCACCAATATAGAGAATTCAGTTAACGATGCAGATTGGGTAAATTTTTGTTCTCAATCAGGTTACCACACTTCCTTTCTCAGCTTGGACATTACAGCTGCAGCTTTTGTGATGTGTGCTGTAAGACTTTTTAACTGGGGCTCTCCTTATCTTCCAACATCATCACCTGATGTCCTAGGCAGGACAAGTCAAACTTTCAACACAATTTCTACTTCAAGTGCTAACTCTTTGTTAACTTCCTAAGGAATAGCATATAATCACAATACCAGTCACTCAGTGAGATCTTGCATACCAGAGCTCATTGCTAGATGACAATTCCATCAATGAATTCTCCATATATCTTCCCATGATTAAATAAGCTTCTGCGAGCAGCAATATGTTTGAGGGCTGTAGCTTCATAACGTTCTCACATGCTGATCCCTTATGAGGTTATTACATCAAGTGATCTGATTTAGCTATCAATGATGACTATGTAGAACCACCTCCACAGTCATATCTTTCTTTTAGCAATTGGTGTCCATATCTGCAACGTCAACAGTATGTGTGACTTCTATATTTTGACAGGGAACAGAAAGAGCCATTCACAAGTAGCCATTGTTTTGATCAGTTCCTGGAGACCAAGCTGTTGAGTGAAGCAAAGGAGGAAATAGCAGTGGTGCAAGCAATTACTTTCAATTCCTCTCTGGCCACCAGAAATGTGCCAGAGGACTGGAGGACAACCAAATTAGTGATGTTATTCAAGAAGGCAACAAGAGATAAAACTACAGGCCAATCAATTGAATCTCATTTGTGGGAAATTATTGGAAGCAATTCTGATGGACAGAATTAATCTGCACTTGGAGATGCAGGGATTATTCAAGAATAGTCAGCAAGAGTTTAGTTAATGGGATGCCATGTCAGACTAACTTGATTGAATCTTTCAAAAAGGTGGCTTGGTGTGTAGTTGAGGGCAATGCATTTCATACAATTTACCTGGACTTCAGCAAGGCTTTTGATAAGGTCCCAGATGGGAGACTGATGTCAAAGGTAAGAGCCCATGGGATCCAAGGAAATTTGGCAAATTGGATCCCATGGGCTCAGTGGCAAGAATCAGAGGGTGATATTCAAGATCTGTTTTTGTGACTGGAAGCCTGTGCCCAATGGGGTTTCACGGATATCAGTGTGGGGTACTTGCTCTTTGTGGTGTATAGAAAAGATTTAGACTTGCATGTTGGAAGATTGAACAGTAAATTTGCAAATGATATGAAAGTTTGTAGATTAGTATATAGATGGATAGCTTTAGGTTACAGGAGGTTACAAATAGGTCACATGGGTTGATCAGTATTCCACGGAAGTCAGTCCAGATAAGTGTGAAGTGATGCATTTGGGCAAGGCAAACAAAGTCAGGGATACATGATGAATGGTGACCCACAGAAATACCAAGGATCAGAGGGACCTCAGCGTTGATGTCTGTCAGTCTCTTAATTTAATGGGACAGGTAGATGAGTGGATAAGAAGGCAATGGGATGCTTGCCTTTATTGGCAAGGGTATAGAGTTTAAGAGCAAGGAGGTTATGCTGAACTGTATAAAAAGTTGGTTAGGTCACAGCTAAAGTACTGTGTGTGCAGTTCTGTAATTCAAGTTATGGGAGGAATGTGATTGCACTGGAGAGGATGCACAGGAGATTTACTAGGATGTTGCCTGGGCTGGAGCGTATCAGTTATGAAGAAAGAATAGATTGGAGATTGGAGACTGGGGTTGTTTTCTTTAGAGCAGAGGAGATTGAGAAAGAACATGATTGAGATTTTATAATTATGTGGGGCATAGATAGGGTAGACAGGAAGGAAATTTTCCCCATGGTGGAGGCACGACTGACCAAGGGGGCATAGATTTAAGGTAGAGAGATAAACAAAGAACAGAGAAGAACAAAGAACAATACAGCACAAGAACAGACCCTGCAGTCCTCCAAGCCTGCGCTGATGCATTTTGCCCTTCCATACTAAAGCTGTCTTCACTTACAGGAACCATATCCCTTTGTTTAGGTTTAGAGATTATGGTGGTGGGAGTTTGGAACTCACTGCCTGTTAGGGTGATAGAGATAGTTTGTGTGTGTGTGTTTGTGTGCATGTGTGTGTGCCTGTGTGTCTGTGAGATAGACAGATAATGCTATTGTATGATACACAATGTATTCAGTTACAATCTATCTCCCTTCGTAGCTCCATCTTCCTACCACTCCGTTTCGTCTACTTCACAACTGGTTACATTTTAACACAAGCAAAAACAAATTAAAACAAAAATGTTACAAATATACAAAATCTCACAATGCAATCAGCATTGTGTTAATATCATTAACAGTGACAGATTGGTGGTTGCTTAGTCACAGCATGTGATGTTGCCAAGGGTGCCCAGCATTGTACGGTCAATGCTGATAGATGGCAGCATGGAGACCATCCTGTCTTCCTGATACTGATGCTCAAATAAAATTTCGTTGGCCTGAGAAGATCTGTCTGTTTGCCATTGAAGGTGCTCCTTTGTGTGGACTGGGCAACATCATCAACATACGTGAACACCCTGAAAAGGACTTCATAGACTTTAGTCTTGAATTTCATGACAGCTATCCATCAGTTCTGATATTAAGTCGATATCCTCTCAAGATGAACTGACCATATAGAGAGCAGCAAAGAAAAGAACATACTAAAAAGTGTCGGTGTCGACATACGAGCCTGTTTAACCTCTCTGTCAATCACAAAATTTCCAATTATATCTCCCCATTGTTCACCTTGGCTACCGTGTCTTGCCGGAAAGGGGAGATCACAGTGAAATATTTCAGAAGGATGCAAACTCATTTCAGCAGTTTAAATAGGCCCTTCTACTCACTAAGTCAAATACCTTGGTGAGGACAATAAATAGTGATCTCCTTCATTGTGGCATTTCTTTTGCCATGCTGAGAAGATTATGTAAATCAGAAACCAGTTTGAATCACGCTGAGTTTAGAGCATTCAGGTTAGATTTGCAATCTGATAAGGGCCAATTACTTGTTTCATGGAGCTCAGCAAGGACGTGTATTGATAGTTGTTACAATTAATGTAATCACCTTTCTTCTCATATAGGGTCACAAAATTTATATTATGAATATCTTCAAGCAGTGCCCATCCCTGAAATTTGTGCAGATTTGCAAAAGAGCTAGTTTGCATGCTGATAAATTCAGGATTTATCAATTAACAATTACAGTCAGTACCTTTACTAATCTCTTCCACAAAGGATTTTCTACCCAGTTCTTTCATGGCAGAGAGGCTCCCTATGATGTCTAGAGCTTCCTCAGTGACTATATTTATTACAGTACAACTCAAGGTAGCGCCAATTTCTGCACCTGTTTTATTGGAGCTGGTGATGAGCTCCCTTACCGTTGATCCTAGTGAAGCTGTTTTGTTTACAGACGGTGTGTTGCCTTTTTGATTCCATTTTTCTTATCCCTAGTATTCTCTGTCAAAAGCGATCTGGACATCCTGAAAATGGGGAAATGAGTAGTCATTGGTGCTGCAGCCAAGAGTCTTTTGGATTTAGAGCAACACTTAGTGCATTCAGAGTCTTCCTGCTCGACGTTTTCTTGTAGCAGATTACCTGGCTTCAACAATAGGTTCCACTGTGGCAATATTAGTCTCAAACCAATCAGCATTATTCCACTGTTATATCCCAGAGAACACCAGTTAAGTCAGGTTTGAGAACTGTTGGTTTTTATCTGAGCTGATAGCCTGACTGGTCACCTTTCTGTTTGAATGACAATGTTTAAGAGTGACAGACCAAGGAGTGATTGTAGCACTTTGGGATCTGAGCGTGTCAGGGACCTCATTGAGAAAATTTGCGACTGATAATAATCAGTTTCAACAGGCTGCAGTGTCCTGATCTTGGATGCCACTAGGATGCCCAGTCTAAAAGAATGCTGTTACTTACATTTTAGGAATGCAGTGACACAAGTAAGTTCAGTCTTTCGAGTGCATTCTGCCATTCACTAAGACCCCGACTGATCTGTAGATCAATTCTAATTAGCTGCCTTCGTACTTGTGTAACAAAAACAATTGATCTCATACTGAATTATTTGTTGACCCTGCCCCAAAAACTTTTCACAGCAATGTTTCAGATTTTGACTTTCCTTCACGTGAAGAAATAACCCTATCATCATCCTTGAACTGTCTCATTCCAATTTAGACTCTTCTACCAGAGGAAATAGTTTCACCTTATTTGCTCTCTCAAATTGTCTAATTAATGTAAATACCTCAAGTAGATCATCCTTTAATCGTTTCTGCTTACAAGCCTAGTCCATTCAACTTGTGGGCATAATTTAACCCTTCTAGTGCTGGTATTAATGGAATTGAGCATTTCGTCAGAATATTCTTGTAGAGAACAGGTAAGAAAGTAAGTTTACCATGGAAACAGACTGAACTGGAGCTTGCTGCACAAGTTGTTATTTCTATGTATGTTCAACATGTTGTTTTGTGAGGATTTGTATAGATTGAGTGTGTGCGAGGCTATAGGGGTATGAGAGGCCACGAGAAATTAGTTGACAGACCGAAACATTTGGCTTCAGTTGGAGTTCAGCACTAACGTGTAATTCCTTTGGAAATAATTTCCAACCCGAGATTTGATATCTCTTAAGTGTGTTTACTGTGAAATGTTCATGGAAGTCTATGTTGAGTGCAGTTTATATGGTTTGGGAATTATATTGAGTACCCACTCCAACTGCAATTGTAACACGTAGGCTCTGGAAGAAGAAATAAGGAGTAATGAAAAGAAGTAGTCTTTGAGAATATACAGTTTGAATTTTCTGGGGAATCAAATCGAGAGGAGGTTGAAATTTACCCATATTCAAACTATACACTGATTTGTTTCCAAGTTCTCAGCAGGATTGTAGTTAAAATGTTGTAAAGCCATGGAAACTGTTAAAATAAATGGAAACTGATCAGGTATGAGTCATGGCTCCTGAAAGATTCACATTGGCAAGTTGTAACTAAATGTTAAATAATGTAGAATTTTGGACTTATGTATGTGCTAGTACAATCTTAGCGTAAACTCGAGTAGATTGTCACAATGCACAAAAATGATATTTAATTGTCATTTGGACACTACACAAAACATTAATTCTCCCTCTTAATTGAAAACTGTTTCAGTGGAAAACATCTGACGAGCTTTTTAATTTACAAAAGCATGGCATAAGGCATAAGCTGCAAGTGAAAAATAGACCCAGCGCCAAACTAGGCAGAAAGCTTAGAAAGTCGACTTATTGCATACAAACTGATCTTGTGGCTCAGTGGTTAGCAATGCTGCCTCACAGCACCTTGGATCCAGGTCGATTCCCGCCTCGGGCAACTGTCTGTGTGGAGTTTGCACATTCTTCCCGTGTCTGCATGGGTTTCCTCCGGGTGCTCCGGTTTCCTCCCACAATCCAAAGATGTGTAGGATAGGTGAATTGGCCATGCTAAATTGCCCATAGTGATGCGTAGATTAAGTGGGTTATAGGGGGATGAGTCTGGGTGGGATGCCCTGAGGTTCGGTGTGGACTTGTTGGGCCGAAGGGCCTGTCTCCACACTGTAGGAATTCTATGCTTCTATAATTCAATAGCTACCACTTCTTCATCTACGAACTGTGAATCAGCTTTCTTTGATCTCTATTTGCACAGTCTAGCGTGGAAATAGTTGTGCTGGGTTTTAGATATAGGTTCATCTGTTCCGATAATGTCAGCTCACATCTCCTTGTGTTTCTTTAGATAGTATTTACACAACATACACGAGGATCTTCTGAAAGACACCCTCTGTCCAAAGGTGTTCTCATTCCAGCCTTCTAGCGTTGTCTCTAGATACATCACAGATACATCGCAGCCTACCTCAGAGGGTCATTTGCATTGCCATTGAACTTTATTTTAAAACCCTCCCCACAATTCTAACATCATTGACTAAAAATATTTAACTAAAAGTATTTCCAACCTCGTCAACTACCCTCAAACTCTGTTCAGGGATTCAATGCTGTGGTGATCTCTTGGTTGTCCCTGATCTTGGTGTTTGTAATGACACAGAAGGACAATCTCAATTCATATGTGAAGCAAAATACTGTAGTATGTTCAGTAACACTGTTAAAGACTTGATGATAATTCAAAGGATCATCTGTATTTGAATATATTGAAAGTATCTGATGTGAACATCTTTGGACCTAGCCAACAAACAGGCTTGGATTGAGCTTCAGATTCACAGAAAATCACACCCTCGTTTCACCCTCTTCACTCACCTTTCTTTATATATCTGGCTGCCTGCGTTAAACTGCAAAAAAAATCACAGAGTTTATTATCAAATACTCAAAGAAAGCTGAGCCCTCAATGTGCCCTTTTGCAGAAATTGCTCAATCAATATAAATCATTAGTAAAAGAGTTTGGTGATTCCCCTGGCTTCTGGGGCTGTTGGTTGAAACAGACATGTTGAATGATTAGGCCCTTCTAAGGTTTAAAATAGGAATTGAACATTGCTAGGAGTGATTGAATATCTGCCAAGGTTTCGTTGACATCTCACCTGATAAGGACATCAGCCACAATGGGGTCCAGTGCATATAATATAGTACTTTTTACAATTGTACTGAAAATGGACTATCAATTTTGAAGAATGCCAGTGGATGTGTTGAGGTCTGTGTCCCTTAGCATCGAAGCACAGAAATAGGGCCAGAGATATCAAGAACTTTCTTTACCTGAATAAGAACAGGGGAAGAAATAGACGAACAACATGCGTACAGGTTCCATGATTTAAAGTGAGAAAAAAACATGAAGAATTCAAATTTCAATGACAAAGATAACAAAATAGTGACATTTTCCAAGAAGTGTCTCACAGTTCCGTCGCTATCCATTTACTGTACAGTTATTACTCAGTCAAGAGCTGTGCTTCAAAACAACAAAACTATTGAGGACATACGAAAACAATTGCCACTTACATCTGTTTTTCCTTCTCTACATTATTATTGTCTCCCTCGCCGACAGAAACTGTTTCACCTATGCATTGTATCAAATCTCATTTTAAGCTCAAGAACCCTCAACTAAATCTTCCCTTATTCATCTTTACTCAAATAAAATCAACTGCAGCTTTTTACTGCTCTCCACACAACTGAAACACTTCACCTTTGGTATTATTCCAGTAAATCTCCCATGAGGACATTCAAACTTGACATCTTTTCTAACTTGTGATGCCCAGAAATGGACACAGCATGCAAGCTCTACTTATGAAATAGAATTTTGGCTAACTTACTGTGAGCACAGTCACAGGAGATTGACTAGCCTCAAAGTAGTTTTAGCCATATTCAGTCTTTTACTCTCTATTTCTTGTTTCACATTCAGTTCATGCTTAGGCTCTTTTGATGATCCCAGGACTTTGTTTTACTTGGTATATATTTATTTTGGATAAAGCCACAGACAGATCTGTCCTTCTTTATATTTTAACCTGTAAATAACATATGCCAGGGTTGAAAAGTACAAAGGCCAAGCATTTTCACATGTGGAAATTAGAAAGAAAAGCCTGTCAATCCTTAGAGCAGTCAGGCAGCAGAAATCTCAATTAGTGAAGTCCCAATTTTTATTCAAAATGGCTGAAGAAAGATAGGGTAACTGCAAGTTTTCTAAGAAGTGCCGTCCTTTGAATGCTGGCAACTATAAATGTTCCTAGGTAGCACAACACCTTTCTCACAAGTGAACTCATCACAAAGTCACAGCAACATCTCAGTGCTGAGAAACCACCTTTGATTTTTTCATTGAGGAGTTATTTTCTTCATTCTCTTTGTTTGGAAGAGTTTTCTAATTAGTCCCATTCCCCTACTCAAACCGCATGGCCCCACAACATTTCCTCTTTAAAGTATATCTTCCAGCCCATTCAAAGCTATTATTGAATTTATTTCCAAGTTGTGGATTCAAGGCCATAATAGCTCACTTCCCCTTATTTTCCCCTCTGGTTCTCCTGTTAATTATCTTAAACCTCTGTTTACCAAACTTGTTGCCCTGGTAATTATTTCTCTTTTGCTCTGTCAAAACCCTTGAATAATCTATTATGAGTTCTTCCCTTAACCTTCTTTGTTCTAAGATATCCATCCCAGCTTCATTTAGCTCCTCAATACTGAATCGTCTCATCCCAAGTACTTTTCCAATATATGTCATCTATAATCTCTCCAGGGTCTTGATATCCTTCCTAATGGTGCGATGTCCAGAACTGGACAAAATACTCCATGTGAAGCAAAACCAATGATTTATAAAGGTTTACCACAACATACTTACACTTGTACATTGACCTTCTCCTACGTGGAGTACAGGTAATACCCACAAGGGCAAATCATATCACTGTACTTGGATCGTTATATTATCGTTCTCCTTCCCTCAATCCCAAATAACTGCTTACATCTTCCCTTTATTTCAAACAATAAAATGATCACAGAAAAGTCTGAAAAATTGGACGTTTTTAGCCTAATTTCTAGTCCTGAATTATAACTTGGTTGTCTACCCTCTTCAGGAATAATTCTGCAGCCAATTAAATATTTCAGAATCACAGAATCAGTACAATCAGTAGAAGGCCATTTCATCCATCATGTCTGTTCCCTGAGCATTTTGACTTAGCACCAGTCTCCTGTCATTTCACCAAAGTCATGCACATTGTTCTTTTAAGAAGTTCCACACTTACTAAATCCTTTCTCCGTCACTACCACCAAAGACAATATCCCAATGGATACTGTTAAGAGGAGTTTACCTTCATTATTATCATGAGACATGTTTTGGCTGGATCACTCCACTGGGTGGAACTCCTATCTCAAAGTACTTTTGGCAGAAGTTCACCAAAAACAAAAAAATTCTATCAATACCTATTAAGAAGAACAAAGGAAATGGCAATAATCAAGTGTGATGCAAAGTTTCTTTCAAATTAAAGGCAATTTTAATAATATACATAGCGATTTATCACTCATTGACAATTCATAAGATTGTAAGGTGACATGGGAGCAAGAGGACGCTATTCAATCCCTCAGGCCTACTCTGCCATTCTGTTTGTTCTTGTCTGATTGTCTGCCCCAGTCCTACTTTACCACACTATTTCCACATCCACTAATGTCTTTAGTCTCCAGAAATCATAGCATGGTGGCTCAGTGGTTCGGTATGGTGGCTCAGCGGTTAGCACTGCTGCCTCTACAACACCAGGGACCAGGGTTCAATCCCAGCCTTGGGCGACTGTCTGTGTGTAGTTTGCATGTTCTCCCTGTGTCTGTGTGGGTTTGCTCTGGTTTCCTCCCACAGTCCAGTGATGTACAGGCTAGGTGGATTGGCCATGCTAAATTGCCCATAGTGTTCAGGAATGTGTGGGTTAGACATGGGGAATGTGTCAGGGTGGGATGCTCTTTGGAGGGTCAGTGTGGACTTTTTGGGCCGAATGGCCTGTTTCCACACTGTAGGGATTCTAAAAAAAATCATTTGATTTCTGGGCAGAAAGTTATAGGAGTCTGAGTGAATGGGCTGTGGCGAGGTGTGTGGCTGAATCATGTGTCAAAGTGTGAAGAAATCCATCTCAATGTTGAAGTCATCTCATTCCATCTTTTGTGCTTTTCAGAAGCAGCATGGCTAGATACTCACCGGGTAACAAAGAGATGCCAATTGATAGTGAGTATTACTTGTTAAATACCTCGTTATCACTGCAACTCACCTCATTAATATTCAGCTATCTATCTTACCAAACTCACCAAACAAGGTAGACATCAAGAAAACCTGACCACTATGTCAGAGTGTGTACCTGGCACATTCAGCTAGCTGCTTGCACCAAATATCCTCGATGTCGGACTGGGCAGAAACATCTCAGGGCATGCTCCAAGGGCACCAGCTACACACACCCTTCATCTGCAGATATTGGCATCCAGCAACTGCCAACCTATCATGACCACCATTGTGCCTCTCCGATACAGTGGCCTCTACAGGGAGACTGTAGAGGAACAGGATGGGCATCATTAAGATGTGATGCCAGAGTTCAGGAGACAGGGAGAACAGTTGCCCATTTCATCTGCATTCAAAGGGAGGCCACTTAAGAATCAGACGCTGGTAATTTGCTATATGCATTGGTGATTGCAAATTGAACCTCGGCAGAGTAATGATGTGGAAGTTAGCGGCAATGGTGGTTCAAAAAGTCAGGACTGACTGATGGCAAACCACTATTAGTGCAACTTTCAGGGTTCCTGTGTGAGCCACTCAAGTTCAGGTCCCACCTGCCACCCAAATGCAATAATTGTACCAAATGTGGTGTGAGGTTCAGCATTTGATGTGAATGTAGAGTTTGGAGGTGATATTGCAGTTCAGGTTTTATTTCCTGGGGATTAACAAGGCAGAATGCTAACGTAGGCTTTATGTGTCACAGGATATAGGTTGGAACTGTACCAGAGGCTGGAGTGGGATCTGAGAGCTTCAGGAGCAGGATGCCATCCTTCCCCATTGGCTGTGAATGTCACTGTGGCACTAATATTTAATGTAACTGGCTCCTTCCAGAGATTGATGGGTGACCTGTGTAGAATCTCTCAGTTGAGCATCCATGAATGCTTCGGGGACAGTGGCTGATGCAAGCTGTGTGCGACCACATCAGTTCATTCTGTTCCGGTGTGATAAAGTCAGTGCTGCAGCTGGGCAGTAGGATTCATGAACTTAGCTAGATGCCCCCTGGTGGAGGGAGCCATCCACGGCACAGCCAGGGCCCTGAGAAGGCCATATCAGCGGAATTCGTCAACAGCAACGTTTAGGTGATGTGTGATCACCATTACCACCTCCTTAGGTGTGTGCCCACTACCCTGGCAGCTGCCACCACTCCTTATTCCTGGTGCACACTCATGTACCTGGTGTACTTGAGGGACTAGGTACCTTAGAAAGCTGAATACTGGGGGATGAGAGCCACCCTCTACGACAAAGACTCCCAGCACCATTGCGCAGGCCCTTAACTGAAACAGAATGCAGATACAGTGCTGCCAATGCCTCAATGTGAAGCGGAGTATGGAGCTGCTGAAGATGTGGTTCCGATTTTTGGACTGGTCTGAGAGTGTCCTCTGTACAGTGCAGACAGAGTGTGCTACATCATCCTGGTGTACTATGTGCTACACAATTGGAGCAGGCAATGAGGGGATTCCTGGATTCAGTGGAACTGGGGGCATGGGAGCAATATTCTAAAGAGATAGATGAAGACATTGAGCTGGAGAAAGTTGATGTTTTCTGTGGCAGCTCATCTACGATGGGCATTACAAGCCAGACAGAACCTTACCACCACTCCCTTCCAATAAACCGGAGCTGGTGAAACAGACAGCCATTGTCTGTAACATTTTTTGGTCATGATGTCGAAATCTGGTTGGCAGAACTCCATCTCTGTTAGCTTCATTTTTGTTCCCTTTCATTTTTTATAAAAGTAAAAGCTCATGGTTGTACTTGTTCCATTACATGTCTTTGTGTGATGATCCCCTATTGGATAAGGACAAGATGTGGGTCTCCAGCGTGCATTAGGGACAAGGTACTGCTGAGCTACAGGGTGTTCAGGTGGAATGTAGCTGTGGGCAGGCAAAGTGTGTGGCCTGCTAGTTAACAGCGACAGCACTGAGGGAATGGGGTTGCATGTACAAGGGAGTCTCAGGATTGCTGGATGTGTGCAGTGGGCTACCAGGCTTCATGGTTGCCATGCCATGACATTGTTGGTGAGACACAATGTTGGATTACCAATGCTATTCCGTGTGCACAGAGGCCTTTTGGAGATGGAGGGATGCAAGTTCTTTTGGCGGATATCTGCTGAGTGGCAGTTTGTTATGGGAACATGCGTTATAACATGGGGCAGAATTCACTCATGAGAGACGCCGTTGGGGGGGAGATAGATAATTATTGCAGCGAGTTTGATAAAATAGGGCATAAAAACTCACTAGGCCTCATGACAAAAAAAAGTCCAAAACCTCAGACTCAGCTAAAAAAAAAGATTCAGGCCTTTAGTTTTGAACCTAGTCAATGTTTGAACTGCAACCACCCTCTGGGGTAGACAGTTCCAAAGATTCACTGCCTTCTGAGTAGAGAAATTCCTCCTCACCTCAGTTCTAAATGGTTTGCCCCTTATTCTAGAGTCACCAGCCAAGGCAACCTTCCTATCTACATTTACCCTGTCAGGCCCTGTAAGAATTTTGCATGTCTCACTGTGATTGCCTCTTTGAAACTCTGGACATTATAAGCCCAGTTCCCTCAATCTCTCCTCATAAGGCAATCCTGCCATCCCAGGGAATAGTCTGGTCAACCTCGATTACATTCCTTCTATAGCAAGCATATTCTTCCTTGCATAAGGAAAACAAAACCGTACACAATACTCCCAGATAAAATTTCACCAAGGCTCTATAGAAAAGCAGTATGACATCTTGACTTCTATATTCAAATCCCCTTGCAATGAAGACCAATGTATCATTTGCCTTCCTTGTTTATTATTAGACCTGCAGCTAACCTTCAGTAACTTAAGAACACCCAGCTCCCTTTAGACACCAACACTTCCCAAGTATTTCTGTTGTTTTATCTAACCAATATGGATAACTTCACACTTATTCACATAATATTACAGGTAATAGGGACTGCTGAAGCTGGAGAATCTGAGATAACAAGGTGTAGAGCTGG